>JAGXCT010037020.1:0-209884 GCA_022495035.1 Philopotamus ludificatus
ATTAATTTATTTTAATTTAAACGAATTTTCGTCGATTATTAGAAATCTGGATAATAAACCCGGCTTTATATCTAATTTTAAATATATATTAAAATGCATATTTATTTCTCGTTCACATGAGTATAAACAAAGTCGGTGAACATAAAATAAAAACAACGGCGGAAAATCTAACGATCGCACCACACTGCGTTGACGACGTCGCCGTCCATTAAAGTTCCCGATTAATTTTTATTTCCAATGGAGACGATGTGTACAACTACTGTTAAACGAGCGGCTAATTTCTAATCATTAGTCGGCGGACAGGTTTATTTTCACGGTTTACACGAATAATTATGAATAATTCATGGGCGCCGATATTAAAAATTATTCGCGGCATAAATAACGCTCTCGATTGCGCGCAATCAAAGCGCGATGATTGGCGACACCTGGCGTGATTTTTAGTTGGGTGCGGTGCAGGTTATGAGCGAGTGGTTCCGGATCGCTTCCGGTCCCCTGGCGGCGCTTCCTTCCCGTTTGGATTCGGGAATTAATTAAGATGGCCGACCGGAAGGCGCCGCCGGAGGACCACACTCGGATGCCGGCCCGTATATTTTATTGCTAAATGTACGCGAGCGTAATTTATTATAGCAACGCAATAATTTATTGCGGGACTAAATAATTTCGACAATTCAATGACAATTATGATAATGGACCAACGAAGACAATACATTTTATACCAATTACTCACAAAAAATAGTACAAAGTAAATAAATTTTAAAACTGTTATTCTATTCTTAGTTATTCTTGCAATGTTAATTTTTACAGAAATTATTGAATCGTGTTATTTCAAAAATGCGAAAAAGGTGATTCAGACAAAATTTAAAACATACACCTCGGAATAAAACGAAAAATAGGTAATAAATATAATATATACCTTTTTAGTAATTTTTACTAATATTTGTTGGTTATAGGTTAAATGCGAAATAAAAGCGATAAAGCGATATTTATGCGAAATTGTCGTCTTAAAGCTAATAAAGCTAAGGTGCGAAAATATTTTAGTTGATATGTACAGGAATCTGGTGAATTGCTGTGTGCAGATTATTTCGCGGACAACATATATTCCAATATTTATTGAACGAAATACTACAAGATATAAAAAAACAAACCTGTTCTAATATTAATCGATTCTTGTGTATTTTTGTCCTTTTTAAATGTTTTCTACTTAAAAATGTATATTTTATAGTAAATTATGTTTATATTCAACCTTTTAACTTCAAATATATGACTAAGAAATAAACGCTAAATAGATGCTAAAATTAGTCATTTTATATTCTCCAAACAGCTATAAGTATAGAAAATTATAGGGAACTATAATTTTTCTATAGAATTTTCCAATGCAAAAGGCGTTGAATGGAAAATTTTATTGAACAGCATGAAAATTTCCAAACAAATTATTTAGTTTATTATATTTCAATGACTATTTTTTTTTAACCTGCTTCTGAAGTTTTACTTGTATCCAACTCCTACTAACGAAATGTAACGGTACTTATATTAGAAGTAAAGAAAAGAAAAATACGTTAATTTTAATCACCTTATGATCTCCGAAGAGTCTGATGAAAATGATCAATTCACTGATGAAGAAGCAGAATTTATGATAGTTAATTGTGAATCGGAAAATATCACGGAGTTAAACCACAAAAAATTATCATTTATAAGTGTATATTATAAACGAACACGAAACTTTCGCTTATATTAGACTGCAAGAGGTTTAAGTATTTTTTCCGAGACATTTAATGAAAACAACTGGAGCTTCCTTACTCTATTTTTGACAATTATTTGAATACATAAAAAATATTAACTATTGGATAAAAATCCCAGGATTCCGTGATTAAAATTTTGACTCGGGATTAGACTCTCTACATATGGGAGTGGTTAATGAATTTTATATACCGATAAGTTAGGTAAGTTTTTGAAGTAATATTTAAAAAACATTCTGTATTTATTCTACTCCCATTTTTAATTAATATATTAAGATGCCAAATCAAGATTAAAAAATCATGTGTTAAAATAAGACACAAGTTTATACAATAGAAAAAAAATCAGCACGATATTCATGATGCACTCTATTCAAAACCCAATACTCTTGATTTATAGAGTTTTTGTCTATGGAATTTTTCTATAAGGAAATTTGAAATACCATTCTATATTTGAATGCTACAAGTTAAACTTCTATAGATGTTAAAAAAAATATTTAGAGGTAATAACGATTCGCTTTTAATATTAAGTACCCAAAGATTTTTATTTTTCTCGAATAACTCTTTTGATATAAATCCTACATGTCACAAACTTTTTGTATATGTCTAAAAAAGTCTATAGAATAAATGATCATTGCCCTTTATTGTCTGCAATTGCGAAAAAAAAAAAAACAACTATATTCGCTTCTGTTGCCACGAGCGAAATATTTTTTCTCGCTCGCTTCCGGTACGATGTGCTGAGTACGAGTGAAAAGTATTAGTGACACCTGTGCGCGTGCCATTTATATGTTATATTGATTAATTAAACAATCTAAAACATCGACTAAAGTATGAAGCATATCATTAGAATGTAGTAGAAGTGGAAAAGGACGAACATAATTAAATATATTCCATAATTTAAATTGAATATAAAGTATTATCTAATTAGGATGCATAATTTATTAAAAAAATGTAACGATCATGTGACAATTTTAATAAATTTAATTTTGAATTATTAGATATGGAAAATTAACAAGAAGAAAAAGTATCTTCTAAATGTCGAAAAAAAATTGAAACTGTTAAAAAAATCAATAAAAAAGATAGCACTATGTGGAAAATAGAAGATTTTTTGGTAAAATGTCACAAAAATTCCAATATAGTTCTAGTCGGGTATATTCGAGGTTCCCAATCTTTTTCGGTTTGCGGCTCCCTTAAAACATCAAATTTTTTCGCGGCTCCCTTAATATATCAGATTTCTTTGATAGAAAATTTTGAAACTTGGGAATTTCAACAAATTTGCCGAATTGTTTAATCGAATATTTCGCGGCGTCCTTATGACGATACCGCGGCTCACACTTTGGGAATCCTTGGGATATATCACACACTTATGTCAGTGCTTTTTTTTAAATATTTTAAGCACATCTAGAACTAGCCGTGAAAGATTGATAACCAACACTTATTGTTATATTGTAACGTAAATATTGACTTTATTTTGGTTTAAGTCCTAATCGAAAAAACATATAAAAGTCGTATAAATTCATAATAATGATACAATTGGTTTAATCTCTGCATTTTATAGTTTGAATTTAATTTTATCTATATTTTATGATCCGGCATTGAATATTTTATATATGAAGGTATTAATTTCAACATAGAGGCCTTGTAATTTTTTCGTATGGAACCTTTCACAAGTTTTTATTAAGGAAATAATATTGCAATCCAACGGTATAGACTGCTTTTACTGATTACGCAATTTCTAAACGATTGTTTCTTTAATATTGAACAAAAAATAATTGATGATTATAGCAATTACCATCTCGACCGAAAACGAATCCGTGGTCAAATTAGCACTAGATTGTTGTGGCAATTGATATGATGCGGAAGGATAGAGGGATCCCTAGGGCCCCTTTTGTTGTGCATAAGCAGAAATCGTTATGCCAATTATTTATATGGTTAACACGTAAATCGAGTATGGCAGGGAGGGGGAGGAAGTGCAAGGGCGTTGCCAAGGACTCTCAGCCGAGAGATGATCGGCTTAAAAATTCTACGGAATTATTCCGGGCAATAAAAATGTCCTAGTGAAAATGCGCAGAATGAAATTTTCCACGTTCAGCTGAAAATTATATCGCCCTCCGGCTAGCGGCCGGCGGCGCCGTAACTTACTTTCGATAACGACGGCAACGGCTTAACGGCCGTCGTTATATGGCCCATGTGCCAAATTTATTATTCGTTCAACATTCCGCCGCAAGAGCTACGGTTTCAGAGAATGCCGAATACGGCCCGGGACGCGTCTTCAGTCTCGAATCGACTGAAATAAATTGGGTCCGATTCCGACGCCCCGTCACGCCGGACGCCTCGCCAAATTACTTTGTGGCCCCAAATATTGTTTCTTTTATGGTTTTAAAATGTTGGAAGTGCGGCTGTCCTCCATTAAGGCGACGATGGCCGCAACAATGTTGTTCTTGGAACGTGGCGGGCAAATGCCGCATTACGGCCTAAGGTATGGAGCCATCATCATTCCGATAAATATTCGGGATAAACGGGGCGTTTGCCTTTATTGGACATGTCCACTTCGGCGTTCATATCAATTTATATACGAAAATATCAACGATACAAAGTAATATTAAACAACGTATACGAAGATGATCGTCAAGATCCGAACAACAGCTTTGATTATCGAAGAAGATTGTAAATTGAAAATATATAAAACTTTGTCTGAATACCGTCAATCATTTTTTTAGAGCATCCAGGTTCCAGTAATACTGAGAAAATATTTTTTAATTAGTGAATAAGAAAGATTATTGATTGATTAAAGCAAGAAAATTATGTCGATTATGCCAGTTTTATTTATTTGTCTGACAATGGATTTTTTGCCCATTGATCAGGTGCCTATGTGCGCCGCACAATATGGCCATATGGACGGCACGCCCCTTCTCTGATCAAGTACCAACTATATTGGCTCAGTCGTAATTAATGCCATATTTATAATGGATTATTGTTGCATTCAAATCTCACTGAAAACGAGATGATAATATTTTTTTGATTAAAGATTTTGATTTTAAATCAATAAATGTTATACTAGAACGATTACTGGAAACTCTGAAATATATCGTGAAAAATATAGTGGCAGTGAAGGCTAATGATAATCTATTTAAATATTTTTTTCTATTATTTTATCGTCTGATGTGCTTAAAAAGACGAACTACTGCCAATCATTTATATTGTTTTATTATATTTAATGATTTTTGAAATGGAATTCATTTTATTACAAATTTTCTATCTTAGGGCCTGTGTGCGCCGCACAATCTGGCCATATGGACTGATCAAGTACCTACTATCAAAGCTCAATCGCGATTAATGTCATAACTATAATGGATTATTGCTACATTCAAACATTCACTCTGTTTTTTTTTAATATATTCAAACAGAAAACGAGACGATAATATTTTTTTGATTAAAGATTTTGATTTTAAAATCAATAAATGTTATACTAGGAAGATTAATGAAAACTCAAAATTACTGACGCCTATATTTGTCATAAAAACGGATAATAGCTATTGCTATATATCATGAAAAAAATTGTGACAGTGAAAGTAAATGATAATATATTAAATATGATTGAATTTTTTTTTTATTATTTTATTTAAAAATAGCTGTATATAATATTACAAAAGACGAACTACTGCGAATGTTTATATTGTTTTATTATATTTAATGACGATTTAAATAAATGAAATTCAATTTGATTAAATTTTTCCCCTTTTGGCGCCTGTCGTGCGCCGCACAATCTGGCCATATAAGCTGATCGAGTACCTACTATCTAGCTAACCGTCTAACAGACACTGTTATATAACAAAATATTGAATATAAATATAATTTTTAATAACAACTCATTTAATAGATTGTTTTTCGAGATTTTTTCACTGGATTATTGATCCAAATTGAATTCAATTACTCGTTACTAAGTAAAGAACATCATCATTATATTTACATCGTTATAATCAATGATTACAATGATTTAAAATCCTTCGGCTTATTTACATGAGCTTTTCAGACGTCATATTAATGTTAATCATGTCTACAAATTATTTATAATCAAGATATTGATATGTTATCGATCGATCTCGATAAATAAAAAAATTTGACCGAGATTTCCAAACGGAAAGTATTCATTCGTACTTTGTTGCGCATGCGCCGTCCTCTCGTCCTCCATCTGCTAATATTTACGACCGTAACGCTGACAAGAAGTGCAAATAAATTCGCTAAGCAAAAAGAGATGATGGGACAGTTGCGATTTGATTCCGACAACAAGGGACCGTCGCTTACCGTCAGCGGACCACAGTTAGATATTTCATAACCGTTCAATTTATGGTGAAACTTATTGGAACCTCAGGCTCCGAATGAGACCTTATTGTACCGAATGGGACAATAATGTACGAATTCATTTGGCTTTTTGACTTTAATATTGGTCTTCGTATTAGCCGCCCGAGAACAACGCACTTCGTTTTATTTTCAATTTATCCCCACAATGTTTTCAGTCGTAATTCTTGTATTTAGTGTTGGTTTTCAGGTCAAGCGCGTACATTCAATTGCCTCGGAAGTACACGGGTTTAGCGGCGACGAAATGGAAAGTTATTTTAAAGAGGCTACGTGTGTTTGTGTGTGCAGATGGACAGAGGAAGGATGGAGGAGGTCATGCGGCACCGGCACGAGGAGGTGACAGCCACCAGAGAGCCACTTCCGGCACCATCCGTCACGGCCGGCCGGGACCAGGCCCAAATCATCGCAGTCATCTGATAATGGACCTCATGTCCATGGCCCAGTGGCATCACTGTTGCCGCAAAATAATAAAAATAATATATTAATCAGAATTTGCACATCCGAAGTATGATCTGATCAAATTAGGTATAACGGCAATAAAATTGAAGATAGAAAAAAATATTTCTAAAATGTTATATTATTTTTATTAATATTAGGGGGACCCAAAAGAAATCGCGTATTTTATTATCTTAAATTCGAGTGTAGTGTGAGCCCAGACACGGAGAAGAAAACATGTCTTTAAGATTTTTTTGCTTAGAACTACTGTTTAACATTATTTATGAGAAATAAAATTGATATTATTGTTAAGGGTAAAATGTAGAAACCAGAAATTGACGAAGGACACAACAGAAATTTTATGCTATTGTTTTTCGGCCAGGGCTCGAATGCCAGAAGACCTTTCAAATTTGACGATGACATATTAAGATCCCTGTTCGAATCGGATTCTTGATTAACCATCTACAATACACCACCCTCTACAATAAAAGAAAAACGTTTTAAGAAAAAGAATTAGGAAAGTTTACCTAATCTTCCGGTGCCTATATGCGTCGAACAATTTGGCCATATGGACAGTGCGCCCTGGGTTCAATGTATAATCACATTTTAAACGCATCGGTTAAACAAATAGAATGATAATTTTGAACACAATAAGAGATTTTTAACACAACAAGATTAGAAGATAAAACAGAAAAAGATTAGAAGATAAAAAGAACAAAAAAATAATAGAAAAACACATGAAATTCTTTGTTGTTGAGATGTTTACTGTCAATAATTGGAAATATTAAACGAGAAAATAAAAATATCCCAATTTTCTTGAACAGGAAGAGAATAATTTACAAGAAAAAAATCAGGAGCTAATCTGGGAGATTCTGCCACACCCTTCATATTTCCCAAAACTTTACTCCATTAGATTACTTACTCTTCACGTGCATGAAGCACACTTTGTGGAAAGAGTGGAAAGTTTTCGAAATGTGAATGTTATACCAAACCACTTGATTAAGTTTTGATTCAAACCGTAAAGTTTTATCAAAAAAATAATTGAAAAAATAAGAAAGAAAAACTAAGGACGATGGAAAACAGTTTCTAATAATGTTGAATATTATGTTTTATAATAACTTGAAATAGAAACGTGGAAAACATAATTTTTACATTCATAAAAAATGCGCGATTTCTTCCTGGTACCCTTAATATTGTTTTATAATAACTTGTTAAAGATTCCGGGATTCAGGCTTATTATTGGCAAAACGCTGTCCTTACTTTTAATTTTATTAATCTTTCGTAATATAAAGAAGTCGTATATGCCGAATACGGAGGCTCACACACCGTAACGGTATTGCTTTTGACCAAAAATTTATTCAACATTATAATTTTTTTTCCACATTTAATAAACCGCCGAGCATTCCAAAACGCGTTAAATCTTTTCGACTGCCAACGATAAAATAATCATTATATATGGATACGAATGTCAAGATACGTCAGGGACAAGAGTAATATTAAAATGTCCACACATATTTTTAAAATCTATACAGGTGCAATGAAATTTTTAAGATTTTAATTTGAAAATCGACCATACAATTTTTGTCAACTGCAATAAATAAGGGCTTGTGGATGACCTCTGTAGAGGAAGAGAAGGGGATGCTCGGTATGTAATATAAAAAAAATATACCATTAGATGTCTTAATTATGTTAAAAATGTTATAGAAGTGCTGAATAAAACCTTTTTTATGAGATTTAAAGGCGATTATTATATATTTTATAGAAGGAATATGAAAAATTTTATAAAGTATTGATGATTGATGATAAATAATGTTATGAATGGTTTTTGGATTATATTTATTTATTATTATTTAAATGTTATTTAAATTGGTTGGCATTAGAGAGGAATCCAGTTCGCCAATCTTGCATAACAATCATAAATATAGTATATTAAAATATAATAATGAAGAAGCTGTACAGGGTTTTTTATGTTAAATACATCCGTTTGTAAGTAAAATACACCTTTGCAAATCAAATACACCCTTTTGCAAATCTTTGCCAGCTACGAGTCACTCTTCCGCTGAGTGTATGGACCTTACCAGACTCTCGAATGGTAGTCGAGGCTAAGGGAGTCGAAGTCTCACTATAAATATTATTAGGAATAGTTCTTAAATTAAATATATAATCAACTGAAAATCAAGCGCAATGTAAGGAAAACAACGTTTTATTTATTTCAAGAAAAACAACGTTTAAATTAATCAAAGTTTTCATTTATTATTGTTGAGAGGTGCCATTAATATTTTTTTAACCAAGTACACGCGAAAGTTTCGGTCAACATTTTCGCGACGCCCCTGGCGATACGCATACCTGCGCCGGCGGCGGTCCGGAACCGGAAACGAATCTCGACCGTGCGGCAGGCGACGCCCGGCCCGCACCGGAAGTTGTCAGCCTCCCGACCCCCTGTCCCTCCCCCCCGAGTCTTCGCCCTCTCCGCTATGCCATTTTCACGTGTCCTCACACGATTCTGCAAACACGTTTGAATCGGTTTTTTTTATTTTCAGTTGAACACGTTATTTATATAAAAATATCCCTATTTTTAAAAAAACTCATTTTTGCGTGACGCAAAAATCTACGCAAAATTTTCTAAATGTATCAAATCGACCAGATTTATAATTTATATAAATAATCTAACAAAAAAACATCGGTAGATATAAACGAGTGGTTGTGTACAAAACTCAGATATCAGAATAAAAGGTTTGTTAAAAAAATAATATTACATTTGTCCCGGACGTACCGTGACATTGGATGTTTGCTTTATTGTTACACTATTTTAATGCGTCAGCATCCGCATTAGTCGAACATGGTTCGTTGCAATTTTCATATTCTCGAGACATTTTTTTAAAACAGACGGCATCGCTGAAGGATCTAAAGGTCTAAAAATTTATTGAGTATAACGAAAATTCTGCATTTTTATTATCTTTAACTGGAAATAAAATTCCATATGTATTTATGCTGCCATATCGACCTCCATAAATTTGAAGCTGCACAAGTTGATCGCTGCCCTTTCGGTGCATCGCCATTCATGCCATCCTCGTCATAATAGCCTATGACCATAAGCCTCACAATCTCGTGAGGCAGTTAACATTTTATGTCAGGGATGAGCAATAAAAAACATGTTTTAACATCCGCCCGATAATCAATCTAACGCATCATAATTTTAGCACTTCGGTGGTGTCGATCGGGTCATCGTCCATCATCGAATTACCAACCTTGTGGCATTCTCAAAAAAAGGTTAGTGCAACCGTACATACCAAGGGTTCCCAATCCGTTGAGAAAATCTGAATTGCTGAAACATTGATTAAATTATGTGTTAAGAAATGGATTGGAGAAGAAACTTGCAGCAGTTTCACTGTCGAACAACACCATTCAAAAGAAAGATCAGTGATATGGCAATTGGTATCAAGGATCAGGTTGTGCAGGAGATTAAGTCTGCAGCATTAGGTTTATTTTTGTTTTCAGTTTTTTTTAAAAATGTTTAAATTTTCTCAGAAAACCTTTTGTGGACCAATGTCTGTGTGTGCTGCACACATGGAGCATCAACTATGCTAAGAAGAACATTGGGTTTTTAAGCTTGTGCACGAGCTTCAAAAGTCAGACACTGGATTTAAAAACACTGCCAGTTATATTATCAATAGCTTTGGATCAACCAATTCAAATTATTAATTTTGTGAAAGGAGGAACTCTTAACTCACGACATTTCAACAGGTTATCAAGAGGAAACGTAACTGAGCGAGTATTTGAGCTTATTTTTTTTAACGTTAACAAGGGAAGTTGATTTGTCGTGGACAGTTAAATACACTAAATCTTCAGATGCAAGGAAGTAATTTAAAGATCATAAAATTTACAATTGCCTCGAGAGTTTTAGTGAGTAAGATAAAAAATTGGACGAAAATAAGTTTAAACCATGTTACAATGTTTGAAACATCATCTTCAACTCTTGTTACTAATGGCATAGAACAAGATCTTTCATAATTTTTAGGAAAAATAAATTTTCCAGCTTTTAAGCATCGGAAAATGATTTCAGCCACTATTTTCGTGAATTCAGCGCACCCCATTTATATTGTCTGTTGAAAAGGTGACTTAAAGATGAATTAGTAGAGCTGAAAAATGATTCTGGAACAAGAGATATGTTTAATGAGAAATCACAGAATTTAGGCCCAATATGTGCTATTCCTACCCAAAGTGACAGAAAAAGCTATTCGAATACTACTTCCATTTGCGCAGTGGCGGCTCGTGGGTAAAATACTTGGTGTGCTGCGGAATATTTTATTTATAATAGAAAAAAATAGGTAACGTAAAAGTATTAAATAATATTAATAATAATACAATAAGTGACGAGCGGTACGTGGTTCAAAATAGTTGTGAGTCAGTATCAGTCACTGCGCTATAGTGAGTCAGTATGCACCGAGTCGCAGCGCCTCACAGCGCTTAGCGGCAAGACCCCCCCGTACTCTGCTACCGGCCCGCGTCCATCCAATACACGACGCCGGAAGCGCTGACAAGGAGACAGCGCTCTTGCTTTACACCGCGCGAAGTAACACCGCCCAGATAATACATAATCAATACAAATATATAATAATATATAAAATTATATTTTTCCTCAAATTGCTTTCGGGTTCTGCATCTCTTCAGTGCACATGCACGAGCCGCCCCTGATTCGTGTCAACATATTTTTTAGGTTTTTTGCACTTTGTTGCAAATTGAGACTAAACGAAATAGAATGAAAGCTAAAAATGACTTGTAGGGTGCATTTTCTTTCGCATAAAATAATCTTAAATAATAGGTAAATATACTGAAATGTATGTTATCAGTAACGCATATTATTTCGAATATACCTTTTGAGTTAGAGTATTTTGGGTAGGGGGGGAGTTATGATCTAATTTACAATGGGCCAGCTACAAATTTAAAAAAAATATAGAAATAAAACACTCAATAATAGAAATACTATTATAAAACGGCGAAAGATATATGTGGAAAAATATTATCTTGATCAATATCTTGACAAAAATATGATACTATTTTTTTTGTATGCTCTGCAGTTTTAGCCGATCCGCCATAGTGGCCCGAAACCAACCGCATCGTCCGAAGGGGGTCTATTTATAAGGAAAAATAGACATTTCATGTCAAGATACTGATGAAATCTCCATCAATATCTTGACTTATTTTTGAAAATGGAATATTCTAATAATACAAATGGTTTTTCATGATACGCCTTCATATTTTGGTCGGATTTATATTAAAAGAATTATTCGAGAAATATCAAAAACTAGGAGTCCCAAATAGACTCCATCGGCACGACTAAGTTAATGACAAATTTGGCATTGCTTCTTTGCCATTAATTGGTATATATTTGCAGATATAGACGACTCAACAACTCGTACCAGCTTTCTAATCGTACATCATTTAATCTCGATCAATGATCGCTTTCAGTAAAAATGTAAAATCTTTGAAGAGCCGCACAAGAAAGCGTTGGTGCCGCGGGTTGCTCACCCCTGATCTAAACATTGGTGAAAATGAGGAATGAAGCAAAAGCTCGGTTTATGCATTAGTTTCGATTAAATAAACATATTCAAATTATTTATGAGATTGCAGGGTACTGAATCAAAAAGGATTGATCAAGAAGCGTCCAATCACGAGACCTCGATGACGAAGGAGTAACAATATTTTAACAACTAACTGTATTGCAATACTCGAACGGATAATTAGTAGTCAATATGCAATTATACATTATTTGAATGCATTTGGCTTAACAGTAAATCATTGATTTTCAGCACTCGCACGATTCAATCCTATCTCAAATGGCATCTGAAGAAGCCGTATGTTTTATGCGCATGCGAATCCAAATTGGTCTCAATAATCATAAAAAAAGACTCGAGTGCACTCGTCAAACTTTAAGATTGGAATCGTCGAGAGGCGTCGTCGCCAGCTTCTTATTCTAGCATCACGAGCGGCATCGGCGAGTCTCCTGACCTCCACCCTCCGGATTTCTATGGTGCGCAGCGTCTCCTTTCATGACCGGCTGATTAATTGAATAGAGCCACAATTGTTTCAAATTGGCGCTTATGCGCTCTGCGGTCCAGAGGTGTCGGTGCTCCCTCCATCCCGGTGTGGTCTCCAAATGGGCATACCATTAGCCGGAGAATCGAAACGTATTAACGACCAACGCTTCTGGGTGGCCGGACGACGGCCAAAAAAATAGGCTGTACTTCTAACACGAATCGTTTATCACAGTAATTAATAACAGTTTATCAATGTCCGAGCGTATGTGTCCGATCAACACGTGGGCCATGGCGTCCGTACTGTTTGATTGATATACATATCGCCTTTGAACGTTGCCGATTTTTGTAATCCGACGATGACTCGTACAAACCCGGTCGCGATCGGGCCGGGGGTCGGAGCTGATGATCTTATCGAAAAACAGGCTGAAAATCAAAGAAAACAATCTGTTGCCGATCGAAAAGTATCGCCTTTTGGAAATTGATATTATTTATTTTTTCATAAAAAAAACAATGCGTGATTGGCAATACAGTATAAACCAGGTCGCCAATCACGCATAGAAACATAAAATAAAAAGTATAAATGTAAAACATGGAATCTCATATATATATTATAGAAATTATAGAATCTCATATGAAAGATCAACGAAATGGCGATCAAAAATATCTATATAGTAGGTCAAGTGTTTGAGTAGAGTAATAGCTCTGACTACCGGAGAGTTTCCGAGAGCACCTGTCTTCACATTTGGCGGAAGAAAAGGAACACGCGAACGAACTCGATGGTAGTGAGGTGGCGCCCATAAAGACAACTCGTACCGTACGAGGATACCGTGTTGGGACCTTTGTCGTGGAATGTCCTCTGTGACGATCTACTAAAAAATACATTACCAATGGACTGTCACATTATTGCCTATGTTGATGACATTACCTTGGTTGCCGAGGCTGGCTCTCGAGTCTTGCTGGAGAGAAAAGCATTTCAGAATGGGGCCAAGCCAATCGGCTTTCATTCGCTCCAAACAAGACTGAAGCAATCCTCCTCAAGAATCGACTCAGTCCTTCACGTCCTCCCTATTTTACGTTTAATAACAAGAAAGTTAAAATGTCTCCATTAGTATACTTTACTGGTTGACAAAGCTAAAGCCTGGTTTTACCGTATTTCTCGCAACACATGGGGTGTAGGTTATAAATCGCGATTATTTGCCTATAATTCCATCTTCTGTGAGATTATAGGATACGCAGCTGGATGCTGGGTACACCATTGTTCGTTGTTTAGTAGAATCCTTTTATCGAGGCAGCGCCCCTCCTCAATCTCACTCGCGCTTATCGCACTTCTTCAACGGCATCACATTTAATTATTGCTGGGGTCCTTCCGCTCGACCTTGAAATCCTGCTGAGGGCCGTCAGTTTTTGCTTGAAAAAAAAATCAGTTATGTTGTCGTCGAGGCCACCACAATTTGCCCAATCGAGGGCGAATCTTTGGCTACTTTAAAATCACGCGTCAGTGGATCAGTGGCAGGAGAGGTGGGATTCCTCCCCCAAAGGGCGGACTACCCATATATAGAGCCAGGATTAACTGTAGCTGGTTCTTCTTAGATTTCTGGGTCAGTCAATTCCTGACTAGCCACGGTAATTTCAAGGCTAAACTTAAAAAGTTTAGACCTTGTAGCATCTCCACATTGCTGGCGTGGGCACGTCTGTCAGGATTACAGTCATGTTCTGTGGTCCTGTTCTTACACTTCCTTGTCCTTCCGATGTGGCATTTCCACTACGGGTCTCCCGATGAAGGGCCCTATCGGACACATGGACCTGGTCTGCGGTGTAATTTTCTACAGGGCATTTGTTCGCTTTGCATCGACTTTCACAGAGTTCTGCAAAGCCACTTTCCCTCTCCGTTCTTCCTTAAAAAAATAGCATTTTATTTTAACATCACGCGTTTCAAGAAAAAAACTGCTTTTGTTGCACTGATTGAGGTGTATGCGGTGTAGATGGATAGCAATGGATCATATGATTCTATCATTTACGTGATTTTTCATGGATTATATCTCCTATATATATAACCAGTGTCATGAATTGTAGGTGACATACATACTATTACGATAATGTAAGTTAACTGCGATGAAGCTTAGCTACTACTCGGATATGTTAGTCTTCCAACGAAAACTTAATTCAGAGAATACTTTAGGACGTTGGCCAGGGATATTGTAGGTGTGAGAGAAACATTACCTCCTCATGTTTATAAACATATTTATATAGCTAGCTGGCGAGTTAGAATTCATAGTCAATCAACCTCCAATACCCTTTATTTTAATCCTTAAAGTTCCGTTATTTCCACATACAGTAGTGCGTTGATAGTGCAGAATTAGCGCCCCTGTACATATGGTGTGCTTGAAAATACCAACTACGGACAATCGCTTATATATTATATATTATTTAATGTCGATTTTAAGAAATGTAGCATTTTTATAAATTATATTAAATATCATCCGGCGCCTGTGTGCGCCGCACAATCTGGCTATATGGAACATGCGTTTTTGCAGTGATAAATAAATATAAAAGAAGGTGGCTTGATTGTTGTTTTCAGCAGCAAGCTTGTCGAGTAAAAGTGTATGGCAGTAATTTCATAAAGTGGTCCATACGGAACCCCAGGGGTTCATGTCGGCTGCCAGGGAGTCCATGCCAAGAAGAAAAAAAATAGGGGTCCGCATGATCGGAGCCCATTTTGGTATAACGATATTAAGAATAATAGAAATTTTGACTAAACATAAATACAGCTTACGGATAACCAGCAAAATATATTTACTACGCGTTTCTACTTATTTTTCTAGGGCAAAATTGACAATTTTCAGTCAAATATAAAAAAAATTTCGCTGCGCGGCTCAACTTAAATAATCAGTTTTTGGTCACACAAAAAAATGTCGCTTTAAAATGTCTAACTACGCCAATGGTAGGGGGGTGTCAGGGGTCAGTTTTACTGAAACCTTTTTTTAAACTGATTTTTTCTGATATAAAAGTGGAGAATAACGAAGTGCCATAAAAATAAAAATTCATATTTATCAATATAATATATTTTTAATACCTTATGAAACTAAGGTCACTGAGAACCATTGTGGATGACTCGAATTTAGATCTGGATACATCTGAAACAATATAGACAATACTTTAATATTATAACCGAGTTAAATTTAAGTAGTACATCTTAAGATATAGATTATAAAATATACTTTCATACTTTTACATACATAATTAATTCCAGTGGCGGATGGTGACTTTTTAGGGCCTAATGCTCATTACATTTCAGGGGCCCCTTATATAATTGGAGGGAGGGATTGTCTAAGGATGAGATCAAATTATAAAAAAATCATAAAAAAATATACTTAAATGTGATAATAAATATTCATTAACATCTAAAGAAGTATAAAAATTATATTATGCTATAAATTGTTTTTTGCATTTGAGCCTGGAATCGACAAATAATTCTCTCATCTCTCATAGTCGATCTATATTTATTTTTTTATAAATGTTAGTTTAGAGAAAGCTCGTTAAAGCTTTACGACTGCATGATTAAATAAATTTTCATCTAATAAATATATATTTTTTTTGGAAACTCATAACATAAACATAATTGGATCAACGTTTCTACTTTGCTTAAGGTGAGATAACAAAAATAAATTCTTTAAAATAATGAGTAAAGGCTCCGGGGCCCCTCGGGGCCCCCAGCGTTCGGGGGCCTGATTCTCTAGCATCTGAAAATTTATATGTTTTAACCATAAATATATATTTAGGAGATATCCTATTAAAGTGATCATTAAGAGTCACCTTAGTTAGGTAAACAATTGAAAGCAGCTCTCACTTTTTACGATCAGAAGCAAAAGAGGCAATGTCCGAATTTTTTTTTAGGGTCGCTGAGGTCTGCAAGCCGGGGTCTCCACGGCACCGCAGAGACGAGTCAATCAATTTGAAAGTCATTGCTGTGTCATATAAATGGTGTTAAAGTTGCGTCATTACATCAATCTCAGTCGCGGCAAATTGATCTTTTACATCTCATTACGGGAAATGTCTGATGGCGGCTCATAAATCACCAGGTGTGACGTTAGTCCGAAGGTTCAACTCTAATTGGGTCAACAGAATTGCCGACAACACAACCGACGACTAGAAAATCGAAAAGCGCACATCCTGGGTTTTTCGATTAATTTCTCGCGCCCGATTTTCACACAGCATCCTCCGCATAATTGCGTTATTCTCAAAAAATCAATCTAAAAAAATCGTTCCCAACATATATCCCACGACAGACATCTCATATTCGGGTGTAATGTGTATCTTCAGAAAAAAAAACGAAACCATATTCGTTTCGATCAGCCGATGACACTGCACTTATGCACGTTGGAAATTGACCAAAAACGATACCATCCGGGGTATATATGCGGACAGATTAAATTTTCTGAAATTAATAGTCGATACCAAATTGAAAAATGTCCGACCGTTTGGTGCCTTGTTTATTAGCTATTCCGACACATTAGGCCGTGAAATTTATTTGGGTGTTACTAATAACATATTTTGGCCACGGTCCCGCGATGGAATGATCCAATATTGGACTTGTGATCGATAATTATTACTATCGTTTTGGATTTAGATGTTCAATTTCAGATTATGATGTTTAAAAGCAGTGTGAAATTCGATATTTATATGGCGAATCGCAAGGCGTCATAAATAATCGCAGTTGTCGGTGTTAATTTTGTTTTTTAAGTATGGAAGAAATAATTATGTCATTACACATGCAACTGATTCTATTTTACACGGTTTTAAATTAACATGGCCCCAAGCGAAATTTAATTTTGAGGCCCCCTTCTAAATATTTTACTACCTCTACGCAATGCTGCTAAATTATTATATTTTTTATTATGAAATATTTTATATTTTTCATTTTGAGAGCTGAATTTTGAGGCCCCTGGATTTGTGAGGCCCCAAGCGCGCACCAAATGCTCCTTTGGATAAATCTGCCATTGAAAAATGCTATGAAATATCAAATGGAAAAAGAATATCTAATTACTGACAATTTTTAGCAACCATTAATTATCAATTCAATGAATAATAATATAATTCAACAATGTTTCATAAAAAAAATACGTGGAATTTACGAATTTCATAAGCTGACGTATTTTGACATATATAACCATATTGGATATTTGCTTATTTTGTTTTCTACGTGCATTTCTTTTATGTCGAAAAGTTTTAACATGTGAAAAAAATTGCGCAAGACAAAATTATTATAATTTAATAGTATTGGCCTCCGTATTCGCAGGACATGACCCCTTGCTATTTCTTCCTATTCCCGAATGTGAAAAGTTTTATGAAAAGACAATGCCATTTAATGGCTTAGCATTAAGGCGATATTCAGGCGATGTTGACCATATTATAAAATGAACAATAATCAAAATATTTTTTAAGAGTAAATGATAGAGAGGATAAGTTTTTTTTTTATTATTTTCAGGTAGTTTGTTAAGCTTAAAAGACAAAAAAAATATTTGGGAGTAATAACAATACGTTTTTAAGAACAAGGGTCCACAGATGTTATCTAATTTTGAATTGCGCTCCTTATCAGGCGCGTAACTAACATAAAACCAGCAAAACGATGCACGGAATCGGGGCCCCCGGTATTAGGGGCCTCCAGGGGGCCTTGTATTTTTCTAAAAAAATATATATTTGTTGCGGATTCTTTTCATAAATTACATGCTGATCAAACATCAAAAATTTATCAGTTTTAATAAAAATCTACTTGATGATAAATTAGTGTCTAAATATTATTTTTTTTTGTTATTGAAAAAAAAGCATTTAGCTCATATAGTTGCTAGTGTGGAAAGGACCTTTATTGAATTTAAAATTAAGGATTACAAAAATAATTCTTCACGCCAAAGTTTTTAGGTATTTAAAGATTAAAAACTATAAAAAAAATAGCCTATGGGGGTGGAGACCCATGGGCTTTGCATCCGGGCCAAAATTTTCTAGTTACTCCATTAGTTACATCGTATATTTTTTTTATTCAATTTGAGAAAAACATCAAATCTTACATGTTCAACGTATTTACCATTATTTATCATTTTTATTTATAGAAAAAAATATGTCATATTAATTTACAAATGAAAAAATTAGTTTTTAGGTTTATTTTGAAAACAAATTTAATTAAAATATAAAATAATAAATTTATTCGATATGTACATATAAACATATATGATATCAATCATTTATCGATTAAAACAATACACGTGCATATACAATTTATGAGTTAATATAGGGATCGTCAACTTTTTTTTCATTTTTATTGAATTGTTTTTATAATTAAAATAATTGGTTCTATTTTTATCGTGTACAAAATTATAATAACAAATATAATGATTGATAAAAATTGATGGTTTTTCTTAATTCAGATACGATTTTTTTTTAATTTGTGAGCTGATGCGTTTTTGAATGACTATGTTAGATGCATTTATTAATTTTTAATAAAAATGATTTAACACGGGACAACTGTTGACCATATCTTACTGCGTATCATCTATAAATAAATGAGAAGGGTCAGGAAATATCTTGATGCATCACAACATGTCGAGAGGAGCCGGGGAATCCGCCCCGTCACTCCGCGGCCCGCTCGAGGAGGACGACTTCGTGTCCGCCACCGGAATAGTTAAATCGATATTAAGTATTCTGCGCATACGTCAACAAAAAAATATATAAAGATCGGACTTAATCGGTTATTTTTAAAACTAGAATTTGAATATAATTGGACGATAAAAAAAAATGATGTCCAAATTATATGCCACGATCGTCTGAAAAAAAAATCAATTTAAATATATTCTTGTGATTTCGGTATCAATCGGCGATTCTAACGATATCCGATGGACCAAAATAAAATTTTACCGAGATGAGATCATTCCTCTTCGCGTCAATTTTATGTCCATCGCCCAGACCAGTCCGGAATGTGACGGAAAGCAACAAAAAAAAAGTGTGAAATATTGCCCCGTAATGGTCACGGGGTCAAACGTGTCGATTTATTCCCGGGCAAAGACAAAATGGTGGCGATGCCAGATTGTGATCCGTCACGTGGACAATGGCCCGAGGCCCGCTGGGCCTATGCCACCTGGCCACTAAGCGACACGTCCCACCGACAAATGACATGCAATTAGAAGAGGCAGGCTCACGTGACAGCACGGCGATGTCTTCATCTTTGCCGGGGCCCTTGCGCCTCGAGGAATGCCCTCCAAGGGTTCAATGGTCCAAGGAATCGATGGCTTAAAGACTGCCATTTTCTGGACTACTAAAATCCTACCAGTCTGTCCTCGAGACTACATATTTCTACTTCTTCACTTCTATTCCCCTTCCTCAGTTACTCACAGTCGTCTCCCAGGTCTTGTTTTATTATTATTATCTTTTACGTGTGGAAAAATATTTACTACGCCGTCCATATGGCCAGATTGTGCGGCGCACACAGGCGCGCCAAGAGGAAAGAAATGAAATATAAAATAATTATTTTTTAAAATGAGTAATATTTCTCATAATCGACGTGATTGTCCGTAGTGCTTCTTTTCAAGCACACCAGACGTACTTACGGGGGCTAATTGATATTCTGCACACAGGCGCCACTAAGTATAATCTTAATGATGGTAGTAAGTAATTCTTACTTTCGTCAAATATTGATCAGTTCAGCAGACTCTTTTAGTATGGCCCTTTTTATAAAGTTTGACTCACAATAGTCTTTTGAATCGAATGTCAAATTCAGAAAGACGTATTTATGTACTTGGCAACCTTCTTAAAAAATACATAAATTTTATTATTCTAATTTGAAATTAAGTTATATTTATAGGATTTTTGACTATCATCGTCAGTAGCGGACTTAACACTCGAGAGGCCCCAAGCGCAATTCAAATTTTAGGCCCCCAAATATGTTCAATACCCAGACATCATACCTTGTGCATTCTAAGCGCATATTTTTTATTCGTTTGTGCATCCCTGATTTAAATTTGTAACTTATTCTTATATTTCTTCTTGTTATTAGCTTATCTTTATGTTTATTTTTATTACATTTAGAAAAATACTGGGCCCCCCATTGGGCCCCAGAATGCCAAGGGCCTCGATGCCTTGCATCGCTACGCGTCAATTTAATTCAGAGAGTATTGTTAAATTATTGTTTTTTTTATTATGAAAAATAAATATTTTGAAAGATGAACATTGAGGCCCTCTAAGTTTATAAGGTCCCAATTTTGGAGAATTTTTGAAATTTATTTGAGCTAATGTATAATATATGATCTATATTTTAAAGAAAATAAATGATACTACTAATTTGAAAAATTAATACAATAAGAAAAATAAGAAAATATTTTTAAAAATAATTTTAATAACCTTAAAAGTAATAATAAAATATGCTTCTTTGAATGTGCTATTAATTTGAATCAAATAAGTATATATTTTATGATTTTCAAAGCTATGAGATGTAGTTCACGGTTAAGAAGATCAAGGAGAAGAGAGCAAGGTAAAATAATTGCGACTGATTAGCTACGGACAATAAAAAAACACTGATTGCAATATTGGAAACTTTCTCATAAGATTTCTGGAATTACGTTAACATTTGCTTTAAAAAAAATGAGAGAAAAAAATCGGCATTGCTTATTTAATGAGTCTAAATTAATTAAACACATTTGATTTGGTTGACTTCCTAGAATCTAATTAAGTTTTTTTCGTATGCATTTTCCATGGCGCCCGTCACATCCCAGTTCCGTCATTGTTTTTCATACATGTCAAGCTTCAAGGTGCTCCATTTTTTGTCACGTCGACCTTTGCCATTCCATGCATCTAGAATGCTGCTAAATTCTCGAAAAATAAATATAATTACAGCACGGTGTATCTTAATGGATACGTATTGCCTTGAGTGTCCATCACCGGGTCAAATTGTCTTGCTTAATTATACCGGCCAAAAAAATGCAACAGGTTTTGTTTTAACAATTAAGGTCTAATGTTAATTGTCCAAACTGGTTGTGGTGCTTGAAAAAAAAGACTATGGTATAACCCGGGCAAATGGTCCGGGCACAGCTGTAACAGAAAATCAAGACAATATTCTATAAATATTTTGAGAAAATAATGGAAAACTCTCATTTTCTTTTATCGTTTTTGTATTATTTACCAATGCATTCGTTTATGCAGAACTCGCTAAAAAAATACTTAATTTTAGGTATTTCTTATCAACGATTATTATCTTAAAGTCCATACCTTTGTTTTTGATGTTATTAGTAGTTTTAAATTGACAGGCTGCTCTCCGTAGACTTTTGTTGTTAAAATGTACCATACATTTTTGATAGGGTTTAAATCAGTACTATTACCTGGTCAGTGAAAATATGAAAGAAAAATCCTCTTGTAAATTTCTGCACTGACGATTCCATCGATGAACACTAAATCTCCAATTCTACAATATAGTAAGAAAAGCAACCTCAAATCATTTTTCCTGCTGGATGCTTCACTGTGGGCCAACTTTTGCCCATAAGAGTCTTTTGGCGCGCATTTGTTTCAGGAAAAGTGATTTTTTCGATAGTGATCTTGCCATAAAACTGACTTATTTGAGTCTTCTCCGTACCGTCTTGACACTGACTTCGATTCCTCCACCTTTGATGAACTCTGTTATTATATCCACTGCAGTTTTAAATCAGTTGGTAGAGCAGAACCTTTTAAAAAGACCCTAAAGATCGAGTCTTTTAGAATTTCTTATAAATTTAGTCACTGAAAACTGACTAAACCCCACCAATGCTGTAATTTCGAGGGAATTTTTATTTTCTTTAAACCATACTTTATATTAAAAAAAATCATACTTTCATGCAATTTTCTTTCAATTTCATTAGTTGTTTCCTGGTTAAAAATCATAGAAAAATTATCATATTGGTAATGGTTCATTATTTTTTTATAATTTCTACCAGCTGGATTAATATAATGGAATTATGATCAAATTATAAAAACGCACTTAATTATATATTATTTTATTGATCATTGTATGAGAAAGTATCAAGTATTCTATTTTAATAAAGCCAAGATAATTTTTACGAAACGACAAAACTGTAGAAAATTGAAAAATTTGTTCTCTAATTTTGGAAGGTTTTTTTGGCTGTTCGGCTCTTTTTGGAGCTCAGCTCCTTTAGTGATACTGTCTTCATCTCATTTACTCTACAGTTTTTTAGATCTTAAAGAATGTGTAGAGGGCCATGTCCGACGAATAGAGAAGCTGAAGCTTATGTACCCGTAACAGCGTTGTTTTTGGGTTAAACATTAATTTGATATTTCTGGAAATATAAAATCGTCGAGAACTCATTCAAATCATTCTAATAGTCAATATGAAGTAAGTATTTCAACTATCAACGTCAAGATATATCAGAGACATAGAGTGGCGTAGTTAGAAATTTTGGGCATCGATAAAGGGGGCCAAAATTCATTAGAGGACCATAATTATGAGTGATACAGAAATCTTATTTTTTTGTCTTAATATTTGAAGCCAACAACTAGTAGAAAATGATTTTTTAATGCTTGCCTAAAGAGAATATATATGTATAAAAATTTCCACGGTTTGTGCATTCCTGATTTAAATCAATATGTATAATTTGCAATGTTTTGGAAGCATATTTAATTTCACTTTTTTTAATAATTTTATTTATAAAAAATCAGGGGCCCCTGAGGCCCCTAGATGCCGAGGGGCCCGATGTCTTACATCCTTTTGCATTAATCTAGCTACGAGATTATTGATATATCCTTTTATGTATTTGGACAAAATAGAGTCGTCGAGTCCTTGCTCTGGTTTGGGCACACGTGTGCGCATGTGTGGGTGGAGCGTGTTGGCACAATGCGGGGCTGCCGCTTCAACCCTTTCCCAGCCGCGGCACTCGGGCACATTTCATCAGACAAAAAGTTAACAAATGAGCCCGCGGGGGCCCCCTTTCTTTGGCTGTTTGGCATTCCGATGGACGAATTAATCACACCTCAGAAATCAGAGGTGTTGCGAGGAATGCGCCAGGCCACTCGGCTCGGCCATCCATCTACATCAGGCCCGCTCTTTATGCCGCGCCGTGATCTATCGCCGGCCGGGCAGGACGCGCTGGGACCTCCGATAAAAACGAATCCTGTCCAAATTAAGCTGTCTGGGTCATCGGAGTCGCGGTCGGGATACGTGCTCCAAAGTCAATATATCTATCCGGGACCATGAAATTCCGAATCCTTTACGCTGCGCATGCGTATTAATCAAATCAGCGCAACAAAATGTAGGACATTACATACTTAAAATTGCATAATTACACATTTTAATAATAAAACTGTCCCTTAGGACAGTGCTTCCCAATTACTTTCACGCCACGGCCCCCTAAATCTAAAATAATTAATTCCCGCCCCCCGCCCAAAAAAATATATTTAATAGTTTTATTAAGATTATTTGGCAATAAGTATTACAATTATAATACACATATTTATATTCAGCACAAAATCGTTTTAAAACTTTTCCGCGAGATAGCCATCGTACTTCACTAAGATAAGTATTCTAAGATTCTTTGCACAAAATGCTAAATAATCTTGTTTCTAATTTATTCTTATTTTTCCTTATTTTTTCTTCTTTATTCTTATTTATTTCTTATTTATTCTCGTTTTATTATTATTTATTCTGATTTTATTATCATTTATTCTTTTTTGTTCTTATTTGTTTTTATTTTTTCTTATTTTTTCTGATTTTATTATTATTTATTCTGATTTTATTATTATTTATCCTGATTTTAATATTATTTTTTCTTATTTATTCTGATTTTAATATTATTTATTCTTATATTTTTCTTTTTTGTTGAAACATTGTCGAAATTTGAAAATTCGCTGAACAAAATACGCGGATGTCACAAAAAAATATCACGAATCTCTCAAAATTTCAGCTCGGCGCGCCCTAGCTCCGCCCAAGTGCGATTTCAGGAATTACTATTATTATTATTACTATTACTATTAATTTTATTATTATTATTATTATTATAGATTATTGTTATTAATATTATCACTATCCCTATTATTGTTATTATTATTATTACCGTTATTATTATTAAAAAGTATACGATTGTTAT
This sequence comes from Philopotamus ludificatus, assembly GCA_022495035.1. Lineage (NCBI taxonomy): Eukaryota > Metazoa > Arthropoda > Insecta > Trichoptera > Philopotamidae > Philopotamus > Philopotamus ludificatus. The sequence continues at coordinate 24,676 of JAGXCT010037020.1, forward strand.
GTACAGAATACATAATATATATCATCATCATCATCATTTGCCAGTCACAAGGCTCTCACTCGCTGAGGGCATGGAGCTTACCAAACTCTCGCATGGTAGTCGAGGCCAAAGGAACCTTAGTCTCGCACGTGACGTGAGGGCTCCCCTTTCGTGTCCATACCCGCGGGGACCCGAGCCGTCTTGGTATGCGGTTTTTTATAAAGAGTTTCCCTCTCTGGGCCATTGCTGGCATTGGACGTACATCTTGTTTTATATCCAATTATTTACTTAAAATGGCTTCAAATTGATGGCTGAATAGTAAGAAGTAGATTTTTAACACTGATAGGATATAAATTAGGTTCTAACGATTCTCAACCAAGATATTCTTTCAAAAACACGTTTAAGACCAGAGTTTTGAACCGATATTTATTTTTCGTTATAGGTAAATTAAGAATATATCGGTTCGGTTTGTATTCTGAATAAAATCCGAGTGATTATTTATTTAATCATAATTTATTTGCTACCGTAATTTAGAACATTTTATTCCTTCTTTTGTAATAAGTGTACACAGAGGCGGGTTTAGCACTTGAGAGGCCCCAGGCGCAATTAAATTTTGAGGCCCTTCATATATAAATATTTTCACTATGCCTACACCCTATAATGTGCATTCTGTGCGAACGTTTTTTACTTAATTTGTAATGTTTTTGATATATAATTAAATTTAAATTAATTTATTCGAAAAGACATAAAGATAAAATTAAACTTTTTAATTTTTATTGCTTCTTCACTTTTTTCTTTTTATATTAGGTTTTCGTAAATCGAAATTAAAGATGTCTATGTTTAAAACTTTTTATATTCAGTCAGAGGCCCTTTGAGCACCGAGGGCCCCGATATCTTGCATCGTTTTACTTAAAGGGAACAGTCGAAATATGGCCGTTATGGTAGTCACCCGAAAAACATGCCATAACTGGCGTTATTATTTTTTTAATTTGATCTAGGGAATACTGATTATTAATTGTTTTTGTTATAAATAAAATATATTTAAATATTAAAAAATAATCGTAATGAGAGCTGAACTTTTAGGCCCCCCTGAATTAGTGAGGCCCCAGACGCCTAAGGGGAAACCCGCCACTAAGTATATACTACATGAGTTGATACAATAATAATAAAATATTAAAAGTATTAAAAATTAAAACTAAAACCATAAATTAGATGATAATCATATCATATTTATTAATTAAATTATGTAAAAGTAAATTGACGCTTAAAGTATTCTTAGGTATTTATTTTTTAATTGAAAAAGATAAAGGTAACCTATAATTATAATCTAATAATATTAATAGCGATCCTCACTCTTTTTATAGATATTAATTATTTGAAATATTATTATTTTTATACGTAATTAAAAGTGTAATTCTAAATATATATATAATAAAGTTCAGTGTATTTTTTTTAAATGAAATATAAATATCTGGAATTCAAAATGATCATTTAATAATATTAGGTATTTCAGATTATACCGGTGTTTCATAATTCTGATTAAATCAATTTTTGTAAATATTATTTATAATTTTAATTGAAATAATCACTTTTTATTAATCAAATTTAAAAAATCACTGTAAAAAAATTCTAGGATGATAAAGCATCCTCTTTGAACTCCTATCGGATATACCATGGGATCTCAACTGATCCTCCCTAGTATTGTATTAAAAATAATTTACACATTCCTATTTACAATTGTTCTAAATCTCTTTAAAGGGATCACTTATTTAGTAATAAAGCAATTCTTGCAAATAATCCATTATCTGAGCACACAGTCGGAGAAGACTTTAACAATATCATTTATCGAATGAAAAATAGCGTCAGCGTCCGTTAATGATTTAATTAAGATGGAGTCCGGTGGCCGCGGTCCAAAGCTTCAATTTAACGGCCATGCCCGGGTTGTAATTTTCCCAAATTACACTCGCCGTGATTTATTTCATAAGCATGCGTAAAGAATGAAATGAAAAAATTGTGGAACGACCTCCTGTCATTACATACTTAAAGAAATTTTAATTTCGGACCACCCACGAGCACCACCGGGCACTCCTACGGGCCCACCTCTTGCGTCACCTCGCTTGTAATTAGATATTTCTCGAATGTCAATGCTGCCAACTTGACGCCGTTAAATTCGCCGATGGCTGGCAACACTGCGCCTCGATAATCAACGGAAGAGTGGACACTCCATCTAAAGCGTTGGATCGTCCACGAAATCGCGGTCTAATTTTCGTGCCTTCTATCATATTCATAAATAAGCATACATTACTGGGATATTCATAAGTGCGCAAGATTGGATCCCCCGCCAGCTTTGCTTATATAAATTATACGTGCATTACGAACGAGAATTCTCAAAATGAAATAATTAACACACGAAGCGAATTAAAATAAAGAATACGAATATTTACGACACGGCAATAAATAATTCCAATGTAAATGTTTACAGTAAACGTTAATAAGCGCATGTGAGGCGAACAGATTTATGCACTGCCAATACATATTTCAGCATCTCGGGTCGATACCGTACAATTTTTATTTCAATATTTATTTAAATAAATTTAAATCGCACAAGTCAGTTGATGGTGGAGTTGCATCAATAAATTCGGAATTAATTAGAGATCAAAACTAATTACAATCTGACTTATATTAACTGGCCTATCTTCGAATGTAGTTGTTGAAAGAGTTGTTCAAAGGCCCCAAGCGCAATTAAATTTTGAGGCCCCTCAAAATGACACTTGGAAACTTTCTGTTATGCCATTCATTCATCGTAGTCAAAATAAATAAATAATAAAAAAAACACAAAAACTATGATATTTAAAATTAAATGAAACTAATAAAATTCTTGATTAGGTTTTTCAGCTCGTTTGTCACAAAATCGGTATATGTTAAATTAAACTTATTCATTTTGATTACTTCCTTACTTTCGAAAAAAAATTCTGAGGCCCCCCGAGGTATGTATGCCTAGGGCCCCTATGCCTTGCATCGTTTTCATCCACAGATCATAGTCTGTGGAAGTCATCATATAGTTTGAAATATAACCGCTAGGGTTGCACCTGTAAAACAGATTTTTCTTTTCATTTAGAGAGGTGAACTTTAAGGTTACTAAATTTGAGAGGCCCCAGGCGTGCGCCTCATGCGCTTTTGAGGAAATCCGCCAATGTTTGGGAAATGTAAGAAGTTGCAGGAAGCTATATACGGCGAATACGGAGGATAGACCATCATTACGTGTAGTATTTAGCCCAATATTATTACCACATTTTAAACTTTTTCTACAAATAAAACTTTTGTGACAGTCAATAACAAAGTAAGCATCATATATGGGTATCAATGTCACGATACGTAAGGGATTTTTATATTATTATTATGTATTCGGTGCCGGTTCGCGGGTAAAATATTTGGGGGTGCTGCGGAAGATTAAAAATGGATATTTTAAAAGTGACTCAGTATGGACGGCGTGGGACTGCTCTGGGTCGCAGCGCAACACAGCGCTTAGCGACGAGAACCCCTCCCTCCCCGCTGTCGTCCCGCATCCATCCAATACACGACGCTAGTAGCGTTGACGAGCATGACTAGCCGCTGCTGATCGTATTGTACATGCAAAATTAAAAATTATAGATTTTTTCTATCAAAACTTGTATTTGGAATTTGTTGAAATCTTATTTTTGAATAATATAATTGCACAAAGATTGAGGATTTAAGTTATCACATCTAAAGAATACTTTTATAAGGAAAAATTTAAAACTCCTTTTTGTTTGCAGCAGATAATAGTTTGGAAAGGTTTTATTATCAACCATTTCTAAAAAATAAGAGTACGATACTCAAGGAAATATCAAATTATCTGTATTGATGGAATTAATGAAGAATAATTAATTTAATTGGATAATAAATCATAGATTTAACTCAGTTGGTATTTAAAAAGATAAATGCTTTTTGTTTGAATAAAAATCCTATGATTCGTAAAAAAACTGGAGAGAAAATCTTCATGTTTTATTCAAAATCTATTCACCATATGAACTAAAAATAATAAGAAAGTGTTAGTCATCTCTCAGGATTTGTGACCTCAGAAGGTTAACAATGAATTATTATTATATTAATTTTAAATAAATAATAAATTTGTCTATTAAAATATATATTTGAATCGATCAAAGAATCTAAAATAGTCCTGATCTGAATCTTATTGAAAATCTATAGAGAAAAAATAAGATAATTGCTCTAAAACATACATATAAATTAATCATTGATATTAGAAATATTTAGTAGAGCATTGGTAATTAATATATAATTAGAAACAGTGGTGGATTTCCTCTTAGGCGTATAAGGCACAAGTCTGGGGCCTCATTAATACAAAGGGCCTCAAACATAAATAATTATTAATTTAGCATTATTCTCTAAATTTAATTAACAAATAAATAATGACCTCAAAACTCAATTGGGCCTAAGGCTCTAAAATACTAATGGTTTTTAAATAATTTCATTTACTATTCGGATTAATTGATTTATTATCATCATCATAGATCCAACAGTCCTATTGTAGAGCCCTGGCCTCATTCAACACCCTTATCCATTTTATCGGGTCTGCCGCTACGTCGCTAAGTTTCAATGATGCAGTATCCCTCTGTACACAGTTCAATCACCTCAGCCTTGGACTTGCTTTCCTCCGGGGACAGGAAGGCTTGTTAACCATAAGCCTTTTCGACGGCGTACTGTCTTGCATCCTTGATACGTGGATGGCCCACCAGAGTCTGATCAGTTGCTTCGGTTTGTTGAATACATTGTTGAATACGGCTCCAAATATTCGTCTCTGAATTCTCCTCCCAAGGATGTCCAGTTGTCGCTTATCTTATTTGTCAAAACCCAGCATTCAGATGAGAGTTTGTAGAGCTTGACTTTGCTCTTCTTTGGGAGGATTGTCGACCGTAGATGGTTTTGAAGTCCATGGTTCTTCTTCGTACTTTAAAATTGGTTTCATTGTTTTTCGTAATAAGTACGCCAAGATATGTGAATTCCTTGACGGCCTCGAAGCTGTACTCTTCGACTCTCAGGGGTTCAAGGGTTCGTCCTTGCCATATGGGCATGTATTTGTATTTTGTCTTGGACTCGTTGATCCTTAGTCCCATGTCAATTGCAGCTCTTATTTATCACTGGCATGTATCCTTGAGAGAATTAATTTATTATAAAATCTAAAATAATTGTATTAATTTAGAAGCGAATCGCAGAATTATGTCCAGTACTAAATTGTCGATATATTGTGCCAATTGTGGCGAAAACACGCCCATTAATATATTCGAGGATATAGGGTTATCCTCCTATCTGAAATTCGAATCGAATGTGTTCCGGCCATGCACGTATAAAACTTTGCGCATTTTGCAACCGTAAATTTGCGGAAGCAATGGTGCCGGATGACCACAATAAGAATTCCGGTCCGAATGGTCCAAATTCTGATTCTGATTCAAATCCAGATTCAATTTGAAACGAGCGCTATGCGGACGTCGTAAATTTAAAAATAAAATAACGATCGAATTGTCCCAAATTGCACAATCGGTGAATGCGTGCGATGCAGGTGAGTAAAAAAAATACACGCGAGGACAATGGCCGAGTACTCACCAGTGTTCGGACGTCAAATCCTGTTGACAGATTTTGATGGGTCCTGAGAAGACAAAAAAAAATACAGATAAGAAATTGGAGAATTGAAAAAAATGGTGAAATTGTTTTGGGGAAAATATTTGTATACCGAGGGCCGTAAATCAGTCGCGGCTGTAAATCATTAGGACATCCAAATTAGCCCCGGGACGCCCTATGTGTCGCTTTACAACAAATACTGTCATTGGTTCCACAGAAAAAATGTGTATGTTATATGATGCCCGCTGTAAATATTTACAAATTAAGAAATTGACTCGTAAATCTCTATTTACAGTAAAATAATATTTTTTGGATTTTAACTACTCCGAAATAAAATTATATAGAAATAATATTCCTGATATTATGCGGTTTATTGGATCTAAAATAAAATAAATATAAATACATATATACGTATAGTGGAACACCCATATTCGTCTACTTCATGTTTAAATGACGTTTTGAATGCCATTGTCACAAAATTGCAATTGAAATATGCAATATCAAATTAAAACTAGTATATCTTTATAGTTTTTAATTTATTAATAATATATTATATATACCATATTGAAGAGTATATCATATCATAAATATATGAAAAGTTTACAATTAAGTTTATATACTTTTCATCTTTGAAAAGAATAACTTAATAAAAAAAAATGGCTGGATTTTTAAATATTAACGTTTCGTCCGAATAAAAATAATTATGCCATCATATATAAAATATATTTATTATTGACGTCAATAATAACAATTGCGCTAATTTAATTAGTAATTGAGTAATCTATTTTCAATAACATATAAATAGTTAGCAATTAAGTTTATTTATTTTTAATTTTGAAACGACTTTCTGAATATATCAGATTATTCAAATTTTGAACTTTTGATGGATTTTTAAATGTTATCAGGATTTGACCGGGTAAAAATAATTATGCAAATTTAGAAAAATTATATTTATAATTAAGGACAATAAAAAAAATCGTGCTAATTTAATGCACTTTTTGAGTAATTGCATTTTTAATCACGCTAGGAAAAAAAAGGGAGCTACATATGTGCAGAACTTCGATTCAAATTGGTAAAGCTTTAATAATTTTAATTGAACATTAATATTATATATATCAGAATAAAGTATATTCCATCTATTTTCAGTAACATATAAATAGTTAGCAATTAAGTTTATTTATTTTTTATTTTTTTAACTTCTTTGAATATATCAGATTATTCAAATTTTGAACTTTGGATGGATTTTTAAATGTTATTAGGATTTGATCGGCTAAAAATAATTATGCAAATTCAGAAAAAATATATTTATAATTAAGGGCAATAAAAAAAATCGTGCTAATTTAATGCACTTTTTAAGTAATTGCATTTTTAATCACGCCTGAGCAAAAAAACGACATATAAGCATTAAATTCAATCTAGTATATCTTTGCAATTTTTAATTGCATATTAATGTTATATACACCAAAATAAATTCTATATATTTTAATTAATACATGAATAATTAGTAAAAAGTTTATATATTGTTCGTTTCGAACAAAAGTTTGATGAAGAAGTTGTAAATTTATTAAAATTAGAGTAGTTAACAACTTTTTCCTAGGCCTTTGATTTGGAGGTTGATAATGCGGATTTATTTCACATTAAAATTATTAAAGCTGTTTAAAGTCCTTCTACTGCTGAAATAAAAATAAAAATAATATCACGACATTCAATTATAACGCAATTAAAAAGCATATAAAAAATAATGAATTGGATTTATGTGATATTTTAATTGAATCTTTCTTTCTGAACAATAATTAAATTCTTTCTTATCATAATTAACAATCATCTTTACTCAATAAAATATACACTTAATTTCTGTAATACGAAGCTCTTAACCGTCGATGGAATCGTTTAGTTCCAGCAGAAATCTCTATTGTCAAAAAGTGTATCGGCATTTCTATTGTATCGGAGGTTAAACAATATGTTTTTCACTAAATATCCGTATAGCAATTACAGAGCTCCCCGCGTCGTCGGTTGACAACAGCTGCAGTAAATCAATAGAATACCTGTACACATTCCCGGTAATTCCGGGACACGGTCTTGCAGGTAATTCTGGCTGTGACAGGACCCACCCCTCGACGCCGTGTCCTTGGACCGTTGAAGAATTTATTGCGCGCGCATGATATATGGCCGAGGAGTCCCAGGTAAGTTTACAGCTGCTAATGACCGCCTCGGAGTGTCCACATCGCCTTGTTTTATGGACGGGACTTCGCGGAAACAAACCCTCGGGGGGCCACCTCCTCCGGCCAGGACCTTGGCCACCGGCCCGGTCCATAAACCATCCGGCGGACCATTTACATACCCGCTCTTCGGAGGCTATTAGAAAGCGAGCGAGCCCGTACTCGCTCCTATTAAAAATCGATAATTGTACGACCTGAAGCGAAATTAATAGGCATCAAATCGCTCTTAGTCTTAGAACATTCAGTCGCGATTATCCCGGTTAATTAATGAAATCTAATTCCGGTAGTGGTTCTCAAGCTGTCGAAGTTTCATATAATTAATTGGAAATATATCAAGCAATCGTACTGATTATGTGCAAGGATTATAACTGGCATTTTGCACGATAGATACGCAAAAATTCTTTTGTCCTTGCCAAGTCAAGCCGTCATTGTTTGAGCAGAAGTATGTGTACACTCCATCCAGAGAAGATTACGGGAAGGCGGTTTAATGGTGGAAAAAGTCACATTATCCAGTTTGTGAGGCGTAGATCTGAACAGCGTATGCACCAAAACTGCCTCCGAAGGACTGGCCAAATGATTTGGGAGTGCTTCTCATATTTTGTAATTGGAGAATTATCATTCAACAATGGAATAGTAAGAGCTTTAGCCCAATTGAGAAATTCTGACAAATTATCGCGGTTGAAATACACAAAAGAAAGCATAATAGTATAGAAAATGTAATTAAAATAATAGAAAAAAGTGAGCTTAGTTGACCCCATAGGATCCATGATGTGATAAAGCAAAAAATAGGCCGCTAAAATACTAACAATTGATGTAATAATCAAGTTCTACGTTATGTTATATTTAAAATTAAAATGCCTAATATTCTTATACTTATATAAAAAATAAATAAATAAATTTATTTCAAAAGACTCAAATATTATCCTAGAAAATTTCACGGTAATGATAAATGACGTTTTTGATAATATTCATAAGCATTTCTTAATAATCCTTTTATGATAAAAAAAACCCCTATCAATGGTCAAAACATAATTGCCTCCTTAAATCACGATATATTATTTTTTCAATTATGATCCCTAGTATGAGCTTTAAAACTACATCAGGACCTACATCAGACATGAGGAACACAGGATAAATACAAGCAACAATATTAATCTTTTAATTCCAGCCTTTTTTGCATAGAATATGCGAAGAATCCCAAGCATTATTTTGGTAAAAAACAATAGTTTTCATTATTTTTTATTTCTCAGCTAATGATTTGTTTAAAAACATAATTCTTGCTGTGGGGCCCTCACTCTGGAATGTATGATAATATCTTCAAATATGAATAAAAACATAAACAAACAAAAGAAAAAAATATTTAATCTTAAAACATTATAAACTTTGAGTTTCAATCATTTTTAACCTAATAATGGATTAATTTATGGAAAGAAATTAATTGGAAATGAAAATAGATAATGGTTTTTAGTCAATATTTAAAAAATGAAAATAAAAAATAATAAAATAATAGTATTGTTTCGCAAAATTAGCAAACATCATGGGGTTCATTCCAGGAACTCATATTTTTTTTTTTTAATAAATTCGTATAATTATTTAATAGCTTATAAATAATCTAATCAGTTTTTTGGACAGGGGTTACGAACATTTTTATATAAATTGGTATGTACAAAATTCAATCGTTATCGGACCTCTTTTGGTATAAAACAATAAATCGTTATAAACTGTGAACATGTCACCCCAGATGTATCAATACACAGGAAATACATAATATAAAACATTATACATTTAAACGAAAAAAAAATACATTTAGCATAATTTTTTTTAAGGCCGATGATCGGCCCTGTGGGAGTAAAAGGGTTATTAAAACAATTAACTTGTTATTAATATTTTTTTAAATTAAAATGCATATGTAAGAATAATACTAACATTATGAATAATTTATTCATTGAATTTTCATTTTTTTACATGATTTTTTATACCATAATGTTGATCATTTTTGAAATAACACGTTTTTTTAATTTAGAGAACAAATCTCTCCCCTTTTTTTCACTGTTTTGGTGGAATGTATGTATCTATCCTGTAAAAAAAGTGTTGAGTGTATTAATAACAATCTCTGTAGTGTTTTCTAAATTATTATTTCACGATCTTGTTTTTTATTGTCAAAAATCAGCAATTAATCTAGAGACATTATTTAAAAAAAATATATATTATATATGTATATAAATATAGACCCTTTAATTATTTTCTTTGAGGAAAAACTCCCTTCCCGAGGCAGATGATATATAGGATGTTTGAAGATATTCTGATGTCTTCCTTACCATTTTCACGTAAGAATTAAGTTAGTTTCTAATTAAAATATGAATATAAACTAATATTTCTTACAATACACGTAAATTTAGTCCCATTTTAATTAGTCAAGAACAATATAACGATTAGTTTAGCTTTTGAAATTGAATATTGATAGCTTTATTGAAAAACAATTTTTAATTGTAAATTTGCATTGAAAACCAGTGAATAAAAAATTCGATGATAAATCAAGTTAAGTTGTATTTCCGTGACTGGCGGCACCCAGATGATGTATGGTAATCACCTTGTGTTGACACATTTCGCAAATACGACGTGATTCAGGAATCCAAACGAGCCGGGGAGCTCGGAAGAAAGAAGCTGAGGAACCGGTGGCTGCATTGTTAATTAATTAATAAGGATCAGTGCCTCGGCCGCGACGCCAGCACCCAATAAACACTTTTATGGCTTTATAAATTTTATTTTGACCACATAAGCCACCGAGACCACTAAAATTAATACCATAAATTATGACACAGCCTTTCGTGCCCCCCTTAAATCATATACAATTAGTGGCGAGGCGAAAGGAGCCGGCGTGGAGGCTATTTTCGAAATTGATTTCGAAGACCACACATGAATTCGGTGGCCTACGGTTGGCTTTCAATTTCCAAAATTGAATAAAAAAAAATGTGCGACGATTTTCAGACGGCCTGAAACGAGGCGAAAAGTAATTTAACTCGTTCGCAAATGCGGGGGCCTCGTCATCGGCAACTCCCTGTTAATCTGCACAGAATGGTACACCGGAAATTGAATGGATGTACACCTTCTGCCGGCGCCATTGTTGCGCCAAATTAGCTGATAATGTTGCCAGCCGTGTCATGTGTTTACTCACTGCGCTACAAGATTAATTGGCTTTGTTGGTTATGGGAAAACCCGACGAAAACACCGCATATGCCGAGAAATTCGGCCTGATATTAGTTTCAAGTGAAAGTTACATTTCGTAACTTAAAATACATTTAAATCAATAAAAAACAATTATTTTAGAAACATAATACTGTTATTTTGATCAAAACGAAAACCGGCGGACTTGGTATTTGCGAGGCCCCAGGCGCAATTCAATTTTGAGGCCCCCCGCTTCAAAATATGTTCACTACTCCTACGCCTTATAATGCGCATTCTATTTTTATTCAATATGTAATGTTTTGGATACGTAATTAATTTTACATCAATGCAAAAAAACATAAAGAAAAACAAAATAAAACTTTTTAATTTGTATAGCTTCTTTACTTTCTTCTTATATTATTGGTTTCTCGAAGATCGATATTAGCAATTTCGTTGTGTTATAATTAGCAATCGCGATGTTACAAATATTTATTATTTTTAGGAAAAATCAGGGGGCCCACGCAGGGCTATATAATGAGTGCACCTACGCCTTGCATTATTTTGCCTTAACACGTTCCGGTCCGCTGAATTCCGCGCCGAGTTTTTCGTTGGGCCGGGCGATTTCGCGAAAAAATTGCAAAAGTTAAATAACTCAGTTAAATCGATGTAACTCTCTTTTTACATAGAGAAAGGTTATCTCTATGTAAAAAAATAATAGTTCAAAACTTCGTAAAGTGTGGTCTGCGCATAGTGTAATAACACTCCGTCAACATCAGCGCCAACGAAGACTCGAAAACGCGTCCCCGTACTTCTACGTTGGCCCGCGAGGACGCGTTTTCGAGTCCACCGGACCGCAGCGTGTTAAGGTAGAGCTTGGGCAGGTTCAAAATATTTCCACTATTTTTACTCAATTTATATACATAATACATTTGTATACAAACATTAATTTCACATCAATTCATGTAAAAAGACATAAATAAAAACAAAATAATAATTATTTATTTTTATTGTTTTTCTCTTTCTTAATATTTTATTAGATTCTCGATCAACAATATTAGCGATTTCCATGTTACAGATATGTATTATTTCTAGAAAAATGCAGGGGCCCCTTGAGGGCCGAGGACCTCGAGGCTGTATGCCGAGGGCCCCGATACTTTGCATCGTTTAGCCTTAAGCTAGCTACGCATCTCAATCCATGGATCATGGTCTGCGGAATAGTCAGTGCAAATGTAACCAGAGCTAATACTCTACTCTTTGATTATTTAATGTTAAAAATCTTTATATGAGATTTTATAATTTTAATTAAAATAAAAAGAATTATTATTTTTATGTATTGCTACGTTTTGTATTTTATTATTTTACTACTATGTTTTTTATTGTTTGCATTGTTTTCTTTATGATAAAATAAATAAATAAATATGTTCGTTAAGATAGATACCTGTAAAAATCATATGTCAATTGAATTTATTAAATTTAAGGAACACTGCTAAAGAAGATCGATTTGATAGCTGAGCTTTGACGCCCCTTGAAACTAATGTGGCCCCAGGCAATAAAAACTACCTTTTATATTGAAAAACAAATTTTCGTTTAAATTAATTAAAAAATATGCTGAATTATCTTCGCAATTAAATCGTATCGTTTTTTAACAGTGTTAAAAAATATAATAGCCTTTAAAAATTAAATTATTAATGATTTTTGTCTTAGTGTATTTGCCTTGTATTTATCACGCGTAAACGCGTGCACGGACTGAACCCCGGAGTTCCCTAGCCCGCGAAAACGCGTGCACGGACTGTAATGTGTAATAATCGTCGTATAATTAAAAGCATAGCTCATTCTTTCTATTTCTTTATATTACGTATTTCTATAAAACAAGGTCAAACCGATTTTCTGTAGATTAAATCAACCGTTTTGAATATTTTTACAACATTGATAAAATTATTGATATTTGCCGGAGAGATTCTGTCCGTCACTCTATTAATAACATAATGGCGGAGGAAACCCCATGCATTACGCTGTCATCTCGGCTAAATATAGACGTGGAAATATCAAAATTTTCTAATTTGAACTGAGAATTGACCTGCAAATTCCCATGGGGCATCAATATTGTTGTTTTTTGAGTCAAAAATTGATAATCTGGTTTTTAATCCGCGCTCTAATCAGCGATGACGGGTTTCGACAGTCACAGAAACACTGGCGTTGGCGATAATCATTATTAGGAACCATTTCTGTCACACCATAATCATTTCAATCTGGTGGAAAAGTGCACTTATTATATTATGTGTATTTTTTTTCTATATCCAACGTACAATAAACGAGTATGTAACGCTAGCTCTCGCGCATAATTAGACATAATGGCCGCGTTAGTGCGTCAACGATAAAAATAGTAATTTATAAACCGTAAATATACGTGCGGCCGCGGACCGGAGTAAAAATTAAACACAAAAAATGTATATGCATATAAATTGTGGCAGGGGGGGTTATTTATTTATTTGTCAACCGGGGCGAGGCACAATCGACCGCCCCCCGGGGATGCTGTTAATCGAATTTCGAGTCGGGCTCCTCTGACGCACCTCGGCTCCTCGGATTGTTTATTAGAATCGGCCGCATGAATATTCAGAGCCTTCTAGATTCGCGCTTGGTAATTATTTGTAGTCGGCGTTTTGGTAGTCAATTGTATTTACTACAAATTTGTAGAGAGATGTATGACGGCCGAACTGAATGCAACAAGCGGCGTGTGGCGTGACGATTGTGGCTTGTCGCAATCGATCAGAAATATTCACTTTCCTTCCTATCATTTTGTCCGCCTCTCGATACATCCTCACGTTTTCCAGTAAAGCGTCATCAAGTTGTTGAACATGCCGGGTGTGGCATTACTTCCATCCGAACGAGTTTCTTCGTCGCTACTACGGCCTGGGATTCGAAGGACAGGGCGAGTTTGTAGGGAATGGTAATGTGATGGAAAACGGCTCAAGGTACTATCTAACTAACTAATTAGTGGTGACGAGTAACGAGTTTACGAGTTGACCAGGTCCATATGTCCGATAGGGCCCTCTACCGGGAGACCCGTAGGAGAAATGTCGCATTGGACAGTAGGGTAGATCATGACGTGCAACGTCCAGGTAAGGACAGGACTACAGAACGTGATTTAATCCTGACAGTCAGGAATTGACTGGCCCAGAAGTCAGGGAAGAACCAGCTACAATTAAGCCTGGCTCTGATATCGCGAAAGAAGAGATAGGTAGTCCGTCCTTTGGGGGAAGAATCCCACCTCTCCTGTCACTGATCAAGAGCCGATTCGCGGACGAGTGGTTTTAAAGTTGCCAAAAATTCGCCCTCGATTGGACAAATTGTAGTGGCCCCGACGACAACAGGACTGTTTTTTTCAAACAAAAACTGACGGCCATCAGCTGGATTTCAAGGTCGAGCGGAAGGACGCCAGCAATAATAAAAAGTGATGCCGTTGAAGAAGTGCGATAAGTGCGAATAAGATTAAGGAGGGGCGGGCGCTCCCCCGATAATAGATTCTACTAATATGTGCTACAATTAGCCCGCCCTTTGGGGGAGAAATCTCACCTCTCCTGCCACTGATCAAGAGCTGATTCGCGGACGCGTGGTATTAAAGTTGCCAGAGATTCGCCATCTATTGGGCAGAGAGGTGACAGAGACACTAAGAAGTTAGTTAAAGAAATAAGTTTGCCACATCATGGCCACAAAAGGGTAACCTCCCGGACTACCGATAGTCAATACGCTCGCCCCTCCAGCCCCTTGTCTGCTGTCCCGTTCAGGTCGAGATTCGTGTTGAGTTTCTCCGCCTATGGGTCGGCCTGTTCATCAGCTCTATTTAAGGTGACAATACCTACGTTAAGGCTTCTAAGTAGGCTCACTATTTTTTCCGCGATAGGAGGAACTCTATTGGAGAGCCGATTGAGTCTACGATGACATCCATGTTCTCCAATGTCACTTCCTTCCATCTTTTCCACAAAGATTACTGTATAATATTGGGCACCTCCTGTATAATAATTGGACATCATCAGGAAGGAGTGAACAATATTTTCAACAAATCCTGAGCGTATTATTTAACTCTGCTACCAATCTGATTGATCTGATTCATAGATGTAACTAGAAATTTTGGGTCCGGATGCAAAGGTAGCCTAATGAACCCACCCTCTACTTAATTTTTTTTTTAAATTCAAATTTTTACACTGAAAACTCGTCTAAGAAAAGTAAGCGAAAGCTAGGAAAAATATTTTGTTAAAAAATTCAGGGCCCCCCTGAAAATTTCTAAATGCCGAGGGCCCCGATCCCATGAGGGTAGTTGTGCGTCTCATAATCAGCGTAATTCAATATGAAATAACATATGTTATTACGTTATAGCATATTGGTATTACTGCGAAATATTTTTTCTTTTGCTATAAACTTAAAAAAATACCTGAAAGTATTAATAAACTCATGGATTGTAGGAAACAATATCAAAGGAAAGAGATATTTTCTTACACGAAGTCGCAGTTTGCTGTCGCACTCTGGGAGCCCCGAGGGCCCCTAATTAGCAAGGACTTTTACCTTTAAATAGCTACGTTCCTGATCTAGTTCTACGAATGATTGCGGTATTAACAAGGACCATCTCTCACGCAAATAAGCAACAGATTTCAGGTATTCACTGTTTCTAAGAAATGTTTCTATACAACGTCTCTGTGTCGAAAAAGAAAAGTAGTCATTCTGAAAACCGTATAGTCAGAAATGTAGAAAGAGAGAAAAGTATGCTGAATATCGATGATGAAAATCGATTATTATAATAATATTAGACTACTTATCTACCATGTAAACTATGAAAGTACAGTAAACCCTCCTATAACGCTCTCTGGTATACTGCAGTTTTTATAACAAGTTCGACAGTCCCTCATACAGCGCTCCATCCTTATTAAGATTTTGGACAGGAGTAGAATTGAACCGGAGCGCAATGGCGTGCCGTACCTGTTCGTGGTAACCATATGCAATATAGATCCGTTTCGTAATTATTATATTGAGTGAAGATGTTCCTTTAAAATTGTTTAAAATTCTTTTACAATTACTATTTGAGTTATTATATGAGAAATATTTTTTTATATAACAGACAGTTTGAGATGAAACAAAAATCGGCAATTCTTTTCATGATGGATAAAGAGTTTAAGGAGTTTTATTGTAAATGCATCTGGATATAAGAGCAGTGTATATGATATGAATGCACATTATTATAGTAATCTTTGCTTAATTATTGCGCTCTTCTTGGAAAAATGAACATGAATAGGATTGACGAGTTGCGCAAATGCAACATGCCAACTCTGGCAACTCTGTTGCCAAATAATTTTCTAATTAATTTCGGTGATTAATTTTTTTTCATTAAATCAATGAACAAAGGCGGATTTAATCGGTGCGTTCGCTAAACAATTCGCTGGCTGCCAGTTTCGCCCACATTTCTTGCAGCCATCTGTCGGCCAATGGCGTCGGGAGAAGAATGCCGATTTTTTTTCCAGAATTAAACTTTGGGGTTAAAACAATGGGGGACATGTTGGCAAAACCTCAAATAAAAATTCGCTGATGAATTAAACTGGGGTGTGACACACTATTATTAGCAAATTAAAGCAGGGGGAGTGCTCGACGAACAATGCGGAATTTGCCAAATTTATAAATATAATATTAATCTCGGATGTTTATATTAATAAAATATATGGATGATTTTTTTTCTTGGTGCAGAGGGCCCCAATCGAAATGTCATCAAGTTAAAAACTACCCCATGATAACAATACATGTGATTACTATACCATTGTTGATGTTGATGATTGAAATAAAATTATATGGTGTTATGCCGAGATTCGAACAAGAGCTTCCGGGGACAAGGGGCCCTAAACCAGGCGTCGGTAAACTTTTTTGCAACCATTGAATATAATTGAAAAAATAATTAACTAACTATATTTCAAAACCCTAAGCATTAAGCTTGGAAAATATAGTTACTTCACAATTGTGTGGGAATAAAATAGTTTTTATTCCATAATTTGTTATAGCTCTGAAAATGCACAAAATAGTTTAACACTACTCGACCGCAAATGATCGCAAATCTTCCGGATCTGGAGAGTGTTAAAGAATTGATCTATCTCGGATATGCACTTACGAGTAACGGAAATTATGAGCCAGAAATAAAAAGGCAAAATAATGCCTTAAGGCAAAATAATGCATCGGGGCCTTTTCCATTTAGGGGCCCTCGGGGCCCTGAGTATTTAGAGGCCCTCAGGGATCTCAGCATTAAAAGGTCTATTTCTGGAGGGTCAAATTTTCGTCAGGCATAATGATGACAATCATGATACTATAAATCAATTCTCAAATAACAGATATTAATAAAACTTTATAACATTCCATTACTATAATCCATTGCCCACTCCTCATTAATTATTAATTTATTTGACTACGATGGATGGATGGCATAACAGAAAAACCAAAAGGCCATTCGCTAATATAAAGATTTGATAAAGAATGAGTCCCTCACACGTGGATTCTCCTCCATATACGCCATATAATAATTTAAATGTATAAAAATCAATCGATTTCTTGTTTTCTTGCAAAAAAATTAAACCTTTTTCGCGTTCATCGAGAAGAGACACCGAGATGTCATAAAGAGTCATTTTTCAGGAACAATGAATACTTGAAATTGTTTATTTAATCAAATTATGTGTCATGAGCTTCGTTAACACCGCCATAAATCGTAGAAACAGATCAGGGGCGTAGCTACCGTTAGTTAAAAAGATGCTAGACATTGAGGCTCTTGCTTTTTAAGGGCCCTCGGGGCTTCTGGCTAAAATCTCATGAAAAAGCGCGGATTGTGACTTCATGTAAAGAAAACTCTCTTCCTATTGATATTTTTTTGTAAAATCAATTAGTTTATTATTACTTTCAGGTAATTTGTTTAATTTAAAGCCATATAAAAAATATTTCGCAGTAATATAACTATAATAATCAATACGCTAATTATAAGATGTTTTTTTATATTGTCCATAATCCTCTATAAGAGGAATCATGCACATGGTCACGTTTCTTAGAAATGAGGAAAAGTGGTTTAATAGTTTATATAGAAAAAAATAAAAATAATAATATCAATATTGATATTTAATCGCTTCACGACTTAAAAAAAAAACATATTGAATTACGCTCATTATCAGGCATGTAGCTATCAAATTCAGATCCAGAGTGGAAAAGTTAAGGCAAAAAAATGTAAGATATCGGGCATTTGGGGGCCCTCGATTTTTTCTTAAAAATATATATGTCTAACGTCGAGATAAACTCAAAAAAAGATGGAAGTGATACAGCAATTCAAATTAGGACGTATATAGTGTATAAATAAATAATATTATTCTACTAGTTGTTGGCTTTAAATGGACACGTGGACACGTGGATATAGTCTTTTAAATAGGTTAATTATCTAAAAATTAATACAAACAAATACGATTTTTTAATCACATTAAAACATTTGGGGCCTTTGAGGCCTATAACGCAATAATTTGGCATATCCAAAAAGACAAAGAATCGATTGGTGCAGATTCTGGTATTTGTACATACGTCGTAGAAACCTTAAGAAAAAAATAATTCATTATGAAATTTCTAGTGTTTGATTTTCCGAAGAAAAATATAATTAACAATAGAAACTGAATAATTTAAGTTACGATTTAGGTCGCGAGTTTGTCGATCCCTGCCCTTAACCCCACTGCCCTACCATAAAGATTTTTTAGATGATTGGACGGGAGGCTGATTATTAGGGCGGCAATGGTTCGGATCGTTTGAATAAACCCATTGATTGAACAAACATTATTTTGCGCAGTTTACCGCGATGATGTCATTCATTGTTTTAAGGCTATTAGTTTCACCTGGTCATTTCCTATCGCAGCGATGACAGGTAATAAATTACGAGACCGGTAGTCGAATGGGCGGGAGCGGACCCGCGGGGATATCCGCCCGGGAGAGGTCAAATTCCCATTATTACAGGCCAGCTAATGACCCTGTAAAACAATTTATTTAGCAAAACCAATGATCCGATCGAGGAGAGATCCCAAAATTACAGGTTGCGCGCTCAAACAGGCGCCGCGGCAATCAAAAGTGCATCACGTCCGTTCAAATTACTGGGATTATGCGGGGGAAAGGCTCCAGTTAATGAATTTATTATATTTAGATCTTGAAAAAAAATAGTAATTTATCGGAACGGCGGCCGTTCATCGCATGCTATGCTGGGAAAATGTTTGCTTTGGACCAAGTGAAAAGGTTAACGAGTAGATTATGCGCGGGGTAATTGCAGTTTGATGTGTGTAAATACGTTAATTGCATTTAAAATTAAAAAAAAACGATATTCGCCCATTTAATTATGGACGAGTATTAGGATAGGATTCAATTTTTATTAATTGATGACGTCATCGCGTAAAAAATCCAGGAAGCATATGTATAATACGTTTTTTGCCCTCATTAAATCGGTTGTTGATTGTTTTTTCCCCGTCCTTTTTTATGGGACGATATAATTAAATATTATTGCAGTATTTCGAGGAAGCGAATTTCATTTGGACGCGGGAAAATGCGAAGATTGTTTGCAGCTAAAAAACGGCGTCGCTTCCGGCGTCCGCGTCGCGCGCTTCCGCTGCGCACCGGAAACCAATCGCGCGCCCTGACAAATTGCCGCCTCCAGAGTGCACGTTTCCGGTTTACTTTTTAAAATAAAATACAAACTGTACATCACTGTGTATACTACACGCCAGATGAATTTATACCTTTTAAAAAATAATTATTTACTGATATAATTGCTTTAGAAAATTCAGACGATCAACAATGAAAACAACAAGTGTAAATTTAAATAGTTTAAGACAGCAGCTAAAAATGCTTGGAAATACTTTTCCCGAAAAATTAGCATTCTACATTCGAATTAGTAGCATTGCTTATATTTATTAGACTCTCGATTAATTATTAGTAACGTAGATGTGAATGGATTTAAATGAGGACAAAAAGGCAAACAAATTCGGAAGACAACAGCATCTTTATTGATAACCAAATACAGCCGACTCGGGGCTTACAGAATGTTAAAATTATCTTAAAGTGCAGGATATTAATTACATATTTTATTATAGCCTACTAAATAAGCTATATAAGTCTAAAAATATGATCTAATATATTTTTATATAGAGTCTGGAAGACAGGGAGGGACCTTTGACTTATTGTATGGAATATTGTCTCATTTTAAGGCTTTTTCCTAATGTTATGATTTAAATTTATATAAAAACCTATAAATAGGTTAACGGCCTATGGTGATCAGGCACAGCATAGTCTATAATTCGGCTATTAAGTATTAAAACTTATAATCTAGTATTAAAATTTACACTATGATGAACTTTTATGTCATCATTAACATGATTTGCCAGCCACAAGGATCTCACTCGCTGAGGGCATGGGCCTTACCAAACTCTCGAATGGCAATCGAGGCCAAAGGAATCTGAGTCTCATACGTGACGTGAGGGCTCCCCTTTCGTGTCCATACGCGGGGGACCCGAACCGACTTGGTATGCGGTTTTTTGTAAAGAGTTTCCCTCTCTTGGCCATTGCTGGCATTGGACGTACATCTTCTACCATGTTGGTATCGGATTTTACCCTCTCAACTGTGTCCAGGCAAGTAGGAGGGGGTTTTTCTCGGTATTCGTTTGTTCTCTTCTCTAAGTTGTCTCTGCTTATAAGGAGTCACGAGTGACAAATAGCCGAGCGATCACACACGCACACCTATATAGATATACACAGGCATACATATGCACATCTTTCAAAAACGAGTCTCAAGTAGCCGTTCGCAAGTGATTATTAGCCCTGTCGCACAATAACAATCCTTTTATCGTTGGAAAGACCTCCTCAGAGAGAAGGAAGAGGAGCAAAAGTATCTAGACTAGACCCATTATTGTTCAACAGATTAGGGTTTTCCTTCCCAGGGTCCATGTCTCTGTGGTGAGATGAACTTTTATGTATGTCCCATTATTTAATGATTAAATAAGATTTGAATATAATAAAAAAAAACAATAAAAATGAGTTCTTAAATAGTTTCTGAAGACTTGACGAAGAAGAACATTTTTTTAATATATTTGAGATATTTGGTTCATAACATTAATATGATTAATTAGGCATTATTATGATTAGGCTTTCATTGTCCACACAAAATTTTAAATATGTTTTTTTTGTCTAATCGTTTTATATGATTAAAGAAAATAGATGTTCTCTGTTAAGGTCAATTGAAATAGGGAATCTTTATGTCTTCTAAATATTTTTAACAGTTTAAGTTCAAGATTCAATTTGAGATTAAACGTCACTTGAGTACAATTTTTTTCCTAAAATTAGTTACATTCCTTTTTTGACGTATGTGAAAAATTGTGTTGCTTGCTTAAAAATGTACTAAAACCGATATTTTTTTTTCGATTCGTTTCCGGTTTTCGTTCCGAACAAAATTTCAGTTCAATTCCGCTTCGAAGCGCTGAAAATATATACATTATTATTATTTAAGTGGCCTAGACGTTCTCTATGTTATCATGGCTCTTCGAATACGGGTCAGGATGCCAACCATAAGTACGGGAGCCGAGCTGATACATACATGCATTAATTCTGATATGATAAAAAAAATAGTATCTATTAAATATATCTAGGCATTTTCTCAAGATTTTCCGCCATAAATAGATTCGATCGCCGATCTAATTGAATTGACACGAATCACGAGCATCACCACTCGATCCCGTAC
This sequence comes from Philopotamus ludificatus, assembly GCA_022495035.1. Lineage (NCBI taxonomy): Eukaryota > Metazoa > Arthropoda > Insecta > Trichoptera > Philopotamidae > Philopotamus > Philopotamus ludificatus. The sequence continues at coordinate 46,465 of JAGXCT010037020.1, forward strand.
TGTACATTTACGGGCCAGAGTACTCGGACCACAACTTATTATGCACAACCGGTAATTGCACGTAATAATCGCCATCGCGAAACACAATGCCGCTTTTTTCGCGAGTCCACGTCAATTACATCGACCGGTTTGTTTGTTCGCGCACGCCGAAAATAGTAAAAATTGTTTACTATTTACTATTTACACGGCCGAGAATCATGTCACAAGTAACGTCTTTTAAGACGAAATTAAATGTTAACCCGTTAGCCGCCGTCCGTAATGACAGCCGCGGCTCGTCATCAATTTTAATTTTAAAAGTCATTAATATCAAGTAGCCGTCATTAATTTACATTCACAAGTGTGTCGGTTGCGATTTGCACACGTGTATTTCGCATGTAATACCGGTGCGAATGCGGTATTAGAGCTTTTGAAAATTAACGTCGGCGTGGTAGGCTGATGATCGCCAGGTTGCGGAACCATAGCCGACTTAATTAATTAATTATGGCAATTTTACATCGGTGTGTCAAGAGGAGTCCTTGCCTCTCAGATGTATCGAGGACGTAATTTACTGATCGGATAATTAGTTCTCGTGCGATAACTGTAATTAGGCGAGATTGCATCTCGGTGCTTTAGTGGGTAGCTATCGTGGAATACTCGGCTTCAATTGTCGTTCATATATTAACCTAGCCGTGCCGATGGGGTCTCTTTGAGACCCCAAGTTTTTTATTTTTCTCGAATAACTTTGATTTAATATAAATCCTACATGTCACAAACTTTATAGTGACATTAAAACAACAATTTAATTTTACATGAGTACGAACGCGATGTTTTTTATCGCTCCGTACCGAATACGAGCGGGAAAAAACACGTATTGAACTCACGATGAAAACACGTAAACATGTTATTGTCGAAGAGTTTATCAATATCTTGACATGAAATGTTTGGGGTCCATTTTCATACATTCATTTCATACAAAATAGACCCCATCGGCCAGAGCCGTTGGTTTCGAGCCGCCGTGACGGATAAAGTTAAAAATAATATAGCTTAAACTATTAATTAAATTTACATTTAGACATAAATGCGTGGAATTCATTGAAATCAATTCCTAAGAATGTAGACTTGACCTTTTCCACTCAGTGGGCCAGACGTATTGGCCCAAATTTTTTTTCACCAAAGAACCGGAACCAAGTTTTATTTAATTTAGAAAAAAAATGTATTTTTTTTTAATCGGATATTAGATCAAACCCTATAGATGCTTCTTATTCGTTTTCTTAATGGTTATCTCCTTTAACTGATCCGTCACTGCGGCTAAAAACCAACAGCGTCGCCCGATGGGTTATATTTACTATAAAAAATAGATTTAAAGCATTTCAAGTCAAGATATTGATGATTTTTTCATCAATATCTTGATTTCAAATGCTAAAAAATGAATTATTCTAAGAATAAAAATTAGAACGCGCGAACTTAGAGTCTCAGAGCCCTAATAGTACGGTCTTGCACATCGTACCGGATGCGAGCGAGAAAAAACATCGCGTCTGTTTTCATTTTTTTCTCAATTAAGTACAATAAAGATCAATGATCATTATAATATTTATTCTTTAGGCTTTTTTAGACAAGTACAAAAAGTTTGTGACATGTAGGATTTATATTAAAAGAGTTATTCGAGAAAAATCAAAAACTTGGAGTTTCTAAAAGACCCCCATCGACACAGCTAGGTTAAAAAATTTGGATAAAAAATATAACAAGAGTAACTCTTAGATTCGATTAGAAGTTGACATAGTGAAAAGAGGTTAATAAAAACATTAGAATTCATTATATGTGCATATTTAAACTTAGATATTTATTTATTTAAACTTAAACATCAGATAGCCGATAAAATAAAATATAAAATATTTTTTTAATCAATCGGAGCTGAACCGAAAATGGAAAATAATCGTTATTTTTTTTAATTGTACCGTAGCCGAAAACCGTTACCTAAAAAATAACGGTTCGAAGCCTTGCATGTTATTTGATTTATTATTTATTAAATTTAAGTTAATTGATTTATTAAATTTAAAAAAAAATGTAAAGAAAATATTTATAAATAGATAATTTCACTTTAAAATAAATACCTAAAGCAATCTTCATTATTACTAATACTAATTCATTAGTATTTAATTTAATATTTTTTTGTGTATAATCATTGATTTGCCTAGTTCTAATGATGATTTATTGCGAGTTATATAAATGATAACATTATTATAAATAAATACACTAATGATGCTTCAATCAGCATTTTTCATATAATTAATAATAAATTAATATAAACTAATTTAGATTTAGTTTAATTGTGGTGTCAATAATTTAATTATAAATTATTTTAGTGAATTAAATAAAAATATTAGATTTGTCATATATTTTTATCCTCTTATAAATTATAATTATATTAATCATAAACTTAGCCTTATATAACGATGATTGCAGTTAAAATTTAGCATAAAAAATAGCTGCAGCACCCCCAAGCGAATTTCGGAAACAAGAGCAAGAGCACTGTCTGCTCGTCATCGCTACCGTTGTGTATTGGATGGATCCGGGGCGGCAACGCGGTGGGGAGGGTCCCGTGACTAAGCGCTGTGTTACACTGCGACTCGGAGCAGACCCACACAAAAATATAAAAATAGAGAAAACAGTAGGGAAAATTAGAACCCAAAATCTTTTCTTAGACATATTCCTCGATGACCAGTCATCGATTCCTTGCTGGTGTGATGCAAGCCTTTGCTGGCCGACGTCACAAAACTTTTCGCCAACAATGGACGTGAAAATATGTTTATTCAAAATATTTTTTTGATAGAGGCGTAACGCTACTCGAATAACTCAACAAAATGTGCCATCACGTGGCGCAGCACTAGAAGTGTCGACGTGTGAACAACGCGGCCAGGGTTCGTGGTCAATTATGCAAATCAACGGTGACGGCCACGATTTGTTCTACGGCGCGGCTTTGTTCTCGTGGTTCTCAGAAATACATTTTTCATGGGGGTCCCACCCCGGCAATTATTCCAATTTTGATAACGCGACGTTCGACCGTTAACGATTTGAATCGGGCGCGCTCGTGAGTTCGCGAGCGGCGCCGAACAGTGTTGCCATTAGCGGAGAGAGGCCCCAATTGGGGAGAGTGCTCGCGCGAGTGTTTTTCTTTCGGTTTTTTTTTCTATTTTCCCGTCGATGAAATGAGTAGATTCCCGCGGGTGCGGCGCAAATTAAATAAAAGAGAGTCACTCCAGGTGACAAACGCGCTGTTGGGAGGCAAGTGTCGCTCGCGAACGCCATTGTGGTGTTGCCATTGTCGCGAGCGCCACTCGTGTCGATTCGGGCCGAGGGAAAAATAACGCTACGAACACACGGCAAACGGTATTTAATTTCTGCAAATTGTATTGCGGATGGGTATTAAATACCGCACAAATTAGATTTATATTATAACTCGTAGTTATGTTTTGTAATCATCTCTGATTTATCAATGGAATTAATTGCACGAAATACTGCAAGATTCATCAAAACAGGAAGAGTAACATACCTAAGAGAGGACACTAAGGAAATGCTGTCCAATTGGCAGACAACAATGGTCCAATTGATTTAAATGGACAACATAGACTTATTCTTTGCCAAAGCAAGTGCTACTAAATCTTCAGAGTTATCCAATTCCATTTATTACTAAAAATATTAAATAAAAAGAAAAACGCGTATTTTATTTATTTCTCTATAATGCTGTTGTTTATTTTTTGTATCATAAATTTATTTTTATACTTAAGGATAACACGATTAAGCCGGAAACTATCGAAGAACAGTTAGATAATATACGCTACTCGTTTCGATCAAGGTTTTAATCCACCAACGCAATAAAATCCATTGTCAAAGTTCATGGGTCAATTCTCACAGTAAAAAGATGTTTTTTACTATACGTTTACTTGCGTTAATATTAAGCAAACGTATGCGTATCATCATACACCACATATGACTCTGTAGTATTAATATTTATTGAAGTTCTAGTTTCGCCTCGTCGTCGTCTAGTGATGACAGGGTTGTTAGGCAATGTATATTTTCCTTTTCATCGTATTTGTTACCTTAACCTAGACAAAGTTAAATTGAAAGGTTATAATCTTTAATCAGATTTATATGGATGCTTATAATGTTGGAGGAAGAGGCCCCCGATCGTTGGGGCCCAAAGGCCCCAATAAGATTTTACTTATTATTTTATAAATTTTAGATTTGTTTTCTTTTTTATGAGCCTTAGTTTTACTTTAGGATGAGATAAATTTCGTGTTTCTGTAATAAATATATCGTTAGATTGTTTAATATCAGAACTAGATAGAAGAGGAAAAGTTTACGAACTACGAATAATTTCAAATATAAAGTATTAAATACGTCTCAGGCATTTTTAGTATTGATATAGGAGAGGGATTAAAAAAGGATGGTCATCAACTTATTAAAATGTTAGAATGTTTAAAATGTTCAGATATAAGAACTCCAAATTTGTAATCTGTAACTGTATTATTTGTCCATTCTTTTTATATACAGTGGAACCCCCAATTACACTATCCCGAATTACGCGCTCAGTTGAAATATTCACCGCAAATCCCCCAATTGCGCGGTCGCATTCACATACAGTCAAACGTTGGCTAGCGTCTGTGTATTCAACACGAGCCAGGTTATACGCACACAGCCGGAAGGCTTCACTCCCCCAATTACAAGACTCCAAATAACACGGTCTCGATTTCAGTGTTAGTGGGGGTTTAACTGTAATATGACATAGGCAGATCAATTACTTATTATGAAGCATTAGAGAATATGGCAGGCTTGAATGTAGAAGATGGTTTATGGCGTATTATATTTTTAATATACTTTTAAAATTATACATTTTTACTTTTGATATTTATGTTTGTTACTAAGAATATTTTTTTTCATATCATACCGACCTACATTCTTTTTTATAATTCTTCCTTATTCTTAGACAACCGAGTGCCCCCCTCTCCCTCCATTAATATGTTACTGGGGATTCGGGACTGGGTAAATATAATTAGCATCAGGCGTCAAAAAGTCCCCTTCCACCATTGCACCTGGATCCCGTTGGAAACCCCTCGATCTAGAGGAATTGCTATAAGATCCATTGGCGGAATTACCCTTATGCGTATAAGGTGCGCGCCTGGGGCCACATAAATTCAGAGGGCCTCAAAATTGAGCTTTTAAATCTTCAGCAAACATAAGCACCGAGTGTTCCGCAGATCATGATCGCGTAGGTACCTTAAGACAAAAGATGGAATGCATCAGGGCCCTTGCCATACAGCCCTTCAGAGATCTTAGGCCCTCGTGGGGCTTTTAAATAATAAATATTTGTGAACAGAGACCCACCGTTAATTTTATGGCAGCCCGCAAGCTGTTGGCAAAATCTGACAAACCTAATCAAGAATAATTTTGGACAAAATTATTTTTTTGGCAAGGTAAATTTATATTCAGCGTTTACTGCTATATTAGACCATTTTCCTATAAGAGATTTAAGCAAACATGTTGAATAGGATATGTTCTTTCATCTCAACTAAAAAAATTAACTCGATTCGCTTTTTTTTTCGTAATAATAAATCGAACAAAATATTAATTGCTCAAACAGAGATTAAGTGAGAAAAAATGGGAATGCGAATCAAAATCAAAAATGCGAAATGCAATTTTCTTATACCATTACATCCGTACACGTGTATGTGGAACATAAGGTACGTGGAACACCCTTAACAACCCCTGAGCCGAGATACGTCACCGATACTACTGCGGATATTTGAATGAGACACCACGCGCGATTTAAATCGTTATTATTCATATTTACATATTACATGGTTCCTATAAATTTCTTGTGATATGTTGTATATTTATTGATAGCTGTGTTTATTAGCTGATTTTTAAAACAAACACCATCAATTAACTCGGTCTAGTTTTAAAGTTTTAAAGAATCTCGCGTGCATGTAAAATGACGCCGCGCACCCTGGACACGATTTGTATGCGCATGTACGTCATGCGCCCCGCACTGAAGGGGTTAAATTGATCGCATCCAAATATATTATTATTTATTAAATATGCATATAATTGTATTTCTATAGAATTAAGAGATCGACCTGATTAAAATAGAAGTAAATGATATTTTAATTAAATTGAATTAATTTATTTATTATAATATCAAATAAAAATTAGATTGTTTTCTAATTATTTTATGACAACAGAGGCGAGATGTTTATATGGCCAAATTGTGCGGCGCACACAGGTGCCGAAGACTGTCGGCTCGCTACTGCGTGCTAAAATAATATATTTAAATGAAATAAATATAAATACAAACCATACGCAGATAGTAAAGGTGTTATTTTCAGTATTTATTTGCACTGCCAATCGTTGAACTCTTCGGAGTGTACAATAAATTTGCAAAATATTTGCATCGACACGAGGAGTGCATTCGACGGTGTCTTTCAACTGCTAGCCGTGTTTGATTTTGTTAATAAATCAAATTGACAAACACACAGCAACGTTTGATTATCCGTTTCGAACATTTGAGTAAAGTCAAACAGAAAAATTTAAATAATTACCAATTCCTAAAAGCCATCGCCCATATAACACACGGCTCATTACGCAATCATAAATAATGACAGGCGCGGGGACCCCCTCCGCCCCACAGGGTGGCGATCCCCGCCACAGGGTGGTTCCGCGCCGCTAATAAACATGTACGCGGGAACTGATGTCATCGATTCGCCTGTTCCTGGGTTCATTCCGGTTCACACTGATTTCATGACTGCACAGGTGTTGTTTGTGTGCTCTTTCATTATTTATGACCGGAGCTAATCAAATACAAGGCGATATTTACATTTTTCGGAAATTACCTGCCATTAATGAAAACGACCGACAAATCATGCACCGGCAATGAAATATTGTAATTCGAGGGTGAATTACCGAAATTAACGATTATATTGTGCCGCCTAATGGACAGGACCAAGCAGGGACAGGATGATATATGCACACGATTATCCTTATAAGCGATTTTGAAATAGCACGACTTAAGAAAACTAACCAATTACTAATCTTATTAAACTAGCCGTGGCGATGGGACCCCGATGTTTTATTTTTTTTCTTGAATAACTTTTTTAATATAATCCTACAAGTTCGAATTTTTTTCCAAAAGAATTAATATAAATAATCATTGACCTTTATCGTCCGCAATTGCGTAAAAAAAATTAAATCAACAATATTAGTTGCACGGAGGCGATGTTTTTATCGCTCCGTACCGGATGCGAGCGCGAAAAAATATCGTGCATGTGCACTTTGACCGCAAGAATTTATTTCGTGATTTAAAAAATGTTCTTCCCACACTAGCAACTGTAAGAGTAAAATGTTCTTTACACACTTGCAAAAAATTGTGTGATTAAGAAATATTATTTTTTAGATAAATAATCGATTCAGGCACTATATTATTTTAAAATTCCAAGATAATCTTTATGTTGAAAGATGATAATTTTACACAGCGAGAAAATTGTAATCTTTGGCTTAAAGCTGACAATCTCTGTTTGGAGGTGCTGAGCAACGAAAAAAAAATAAGTAAAAGCTCGTAGTGAAAAAGAAAATTTTCTGCATTATTAGTTAAAAACTCAGAGGCCCCTGAAGGCCCCCAGATACCGAGGGCTCTGATCCCTTGAATCGTTTGGGTGAATGTAACAAATAATAACTTTTATGATGGCCCTTGTTTTTAAATCGTATTACTTCCAAATATGCTTTATTTTGCTTTAAACTTCAAAAATATTTAAAAGTAATAAAAACCATATTCACTGTGGAATAAATATATCAATAGAAAATGACCTTAATAAAGTTGCGCTGTGTATTCCATGAGATTTTGACTTGCCATTATTTATTTTCTGATTATCGTGTATTTTGCAACATGGAGTTAGTTGTTAACGTTTAATCTCACGGGCCCCAAAATGGCAAGGGCCCCGATACCTTACATCGTGTATGTAAAAACAGATATAATAGATAAAACATGACAAAATGAATTTATAAAAATAAAAAAAATCTCTCGAAAAGATGACATCTGATATTATTTATTTATTTGACGATTTAAAGGTCATATTTGGAGTTTTGGATATTCTTGCAAAAACTACTTTTTCCTTTTTTTGATTATTTCATCCATCTAAAAAAGGTCCAAACAAGTCAGATCTGAATTATTTTTATATTTAAAAACCATTAAGTTCACCTCTCAACAGAATGCAATGATTTATGATTATTGTTAATTAATTTTACACAAAATACAGCAAATCCTCCTATAACAAGTTCGACAGTCCCTCCTATACAGTTTTTTACATCAAATACATCCGTTTGCAAATCAAATACACCCTTTTGAAAATCAAATACAACTTTTACAAATCAAATACAACTTTTTACAAATAAAATACAATTTTTGCAAATCAAATTGATCCTTTTAAAAATTAAGTTCAATATTTATACTTTTTTTCAGTTCATATAAAATTGAAAAAAACGGGTTTCACTGTATTTACGTAGTACCCCGAATTTAAGTTTTCCCGCTAATACGTTTTTTTTACCACTTCCTTCAAAAACGTAAAAAACGAGTTCCACTTTTGCAAATCAAATTGACGCTTCTAAGAATTAAGTTAAACAATTAAATATTTTTCAATATATATATATACTTTTTTATCAGGTCCTTCAATAAGGTAAAAAAAGAGGTCCACAGTATTTAGTACCGTGTTTCTAATCCTGAATTCCCATTAATTACGTTTTTTTTATTAGTTCCTTTGAACTGGAGGAATTGAAGGGTTAATTTGATTTGAAAAACTCCAAAATTCAATTTAAAAAACAAAATGAAAAAGCCCTTCGTCTAAATTTTATCGTATTGTGGCTTTTGTTTCTATAACGTGGTTCCGATTTCTTTGTTTTAATAGGGCTGACTGTATAAAAGGTATTATAGCAGAGCATTTAGCACAATCATTGTATTTTTTTTATCATCATCATCATCATTTGCCAGTCACAAGGCTCTCACTCGCTGAGGGAGGCATGGATTACCAAACTCTCGCGTGAGTGAGTCGAGGGCCAAAGGAACCTGGAGTCACTCACGTGACGTGAGGGCTCCCCTTTCGTGTCCATACCGCGGGGACCCGAGCCGTCTTGGTATGCGGTTTTTTATAAAGAGTTTCCCTCTCTTGGCCATTGCTGGCATTGGACGTACATCTTCTACCAAGTTGGTATCGGATTTTACCCTCTCATACTGTGTCCAGGCAAGTAGGAGGGGGTTTGCCTCGGTATTCGTTTGTTCTCTTCTCTAAGGCGTTATCTGCTTTTAACGAGTCACGAGTGACGAGTAACGAGTGACCACACACGCAAACCTATATAGATATACACAGGCATACATATGCACATCTGCCCAAAACGAGTCTCAAGTAGCCGGTCGCAAGTGATTATTAACCCTGTCGCGCAATAGAAATCCTTTCATCATGGGAAAGACCTCCTCAGAGAGGAAAAGAAGCGAAAGTATCGAGACTAGACCGATTGTTGGTCAACAGATTAGGGTTTCCTTCCCAGGTGTCTGTCTGTGGTGAGAAATCGTTAGAGACCAGATTTATATATGCACACAAGGATGTGTGCGCTATATTTTATATTTACACTGCTGTTTTGCGGGTGTTGATCGTGGTTCCGGTGGGCCTCTGGTCGGCTTATTGTGCGGTGTGTTGACTGCCAATATAAAAAAATGTAAAGAAAGAAGCTGACCATCGAACTGTGGTACATGAGTAGATGATTGTTTTTTCATTTCCGAAAAGAGATTATTGGTGGCTGCAGTAGAGTTGGGAGGTGATAAATAGATATTCTGAATCCCTGTGTAATTCGTTGGAAAGTTATAGGTGGTGGCCCTCAGAGTGGCCGCCCACTGGCGGTTAATATTGGATAGTTTGAGATTTTTGTATGAAATCTCGCCGTCGAAGAAAGGTTTAAGACACCTCACTATTTGTTGGCGAGCTGTCGCTTTCGCTTTGTCTTCGATCGGTTTGAAGGCGATCGATATCTAAAGTAATTAACACGATACAAGTAAAATAACGATATAAATTGGGGGATGCATAAAACCGTTAATTGTGGGTAATCGTTTGGATTGACTTATCTGGTCGCTGTTATCTGGTTTGCCCGCGGCTATGATAATTGCATATAAGTCAGTAAAATAAAGGACAATGCTCTTAAGATTTATCAAAGCTTTGTTAAGTTTTTGATACTGATTATCAAAATTATACAAAATCACTGCGACTTATTTGTCTTTTCGAAGATAAATTACTACGAATTGGCCATCGAGTAAGGATCACGTTTTGTCAGCATTGAGGAGATAAAGACAGAGTTGCCGAAGAAGTTTGAAAATTTCGTATTTTTGTGATGGAATAGCAAATCGATACCAACGTTGTAGTTATCCAAATTGTATTTTATTTTTTTTTAAAATCGTTTGGGACTAAATTGCTATTACTCACGTAGGTAACGACTTTAATAGCAGTTTTGCTGACTTTCTGAGATCGGTGTCATTAGGGTTGGCGTCCCCTCCCGTGTGTTATACGACGACATGCAGTACGCAACGACAAATTGCGGTCAAAAATCACACGCAGGTTGCCGTGGGGCGGTGAGGTGGGGGCTCCACCCGAGCGTGCAGTTCCCACGCTGGGGGGCGCAGCCCCCGGTACAGGAAGCCCCCGGCTGCCGCCTCTGATTTTGTTTTTATTGACTCATTAACATTTCGACGTTTGCGGAAGGCGCACATTGACGATTCCTAGCAACAGATGATTACATCGCCGACCATGTGACACTGTTGCAACAAAAGGATTTGCGTGCAATCTGATCCGACCGGAGTTCCCCCGGTGACAGGCTTCACTGCCCAATGCACCTGTCCGCCCGGCTATTTCATATCCTATAAAATCACATCCATGAAATTGTTAATATTCAATTAAATTACATAAAAGAGAACAACAATTTAATTGATGTAGATATACTTTTCTAAGCATTGGTAATTACCGAATCTAGACGCATAAACGTCTTCTCTATTACTCTGTTCGATTGAACTGTCTGCCACAATCGGATGTGGCTATATCAATTTACGAAATGAAATCGGACGCTGGCGGTGGTCGTCAACATTTTTTTGCGGCGTTCGTTCTAATTGCGTCGCATTGCTCGTGGTGATAATAAAACATAATTAGTCGGAGCTGATAAGATCGCTATCTGCGCGGATCGCGAACGCCCAATGAATGGTACCTGTTGCCGGTCGCTCACGAACACACCGACAATGGCAACACCGGGGCGCTGTCACGATGGCGCCGATTAGCGTTGCTGGTGGAGCGGGTTGCGGAGGAAGCAGGAAGTGAGCAGATAGACACGGGATCCGAGCCCGGGGAGCACCAGTTGACAATCTGAATCAAACCCTGCACACAGATGTCGCTAGAAACGTATATGAGATTACACTGAATTCTCTGCTATTCATTCACGATTTGAAGAAAAATCTCAAGTTTTATTAATGTCTACATTCATGTGACAATACTGCTAATATAAATATTTACTATGACAATTATTGTAAACAACGTATCACGACAGAAATTATATGCGATGTTGTGAACAATAACTATTAAGTGACAAAATCATCTATTTCAGTCAAATACTTTTAAAAAAAATACAAAAAGTTTGAGCTGGAAGTGAGTCGAAAACCAAAAACCGATGTTTATGCAGGAATGAAACCCAATGTGAGTTATCTAAGGATTTTGAGACACGCCGTGATTTGAGACAGGGTGACGCTCTAGCATGTTTGTTGTTTAACACTCGAAGTGGTAATAAGAGACTCCAGGGTGGAAACATTTGGCACCATTCTTAACAAATAAGAGCAGTTCTTGCGTGTGCTGACTACATTGTGGCCAAGTCATGGTTGGCTCTTAAGGATGCAGCCAGCGAATAATGAGAGCGGCAAAAGGCATGGGACTGATAATCAATGAAAGAAATAAATAAAAATGCCAAGAACGAATCCTTGAATCCCTGAGAGTACTAAAAGTACAGCTTCGAGATAATCCAGGAATTTACATAAAATAATGAAACCAATTTATTATTTTTATTTAAGTGGCCCTCTCTAACCTAGAGGAGGGTTTTTTTCCACCCAGAAGACACTACACGATCTCCAGCAGAGACAGGTTTGTCTCAACTCTGATGTCAGGACTGTGACGGTTGTCCTCCAGGCTATCTTGGCTCTTCGAATACGAGTCAGGTCGCCAGCCATAAGCCCGGGAGTCGAGCTGTCAACGGACGGATTGTAACAATAATAACCAGTCGCGTCAAGCTCTCCAAGAGCCTCATCAGGCCTGACTTAACATATGGGTCTGAATGTTGGGGTCCGACAAAGCAAGATGAGTAACAACTGGACATCCCGGAAAGGAGGACTCTGAGACGAGTATTTGTCGACGAGGAATGGCTTGTCCGAAGTAACGAGAAGCTGTACTAACTATATAAGGATCACAGCTGTCGTTAGAGAGGTCAGGCTTCAGTGGACCGGTCAAGTGTCAAGGATGCGGGACAGTCAGTTGCCGAACATACTTATGGTAAACATGTCTTAAATGTGTCGGACCGGTTTGAGACAGCTTCGTCCTGGATACAAAAAGTCTTCCTATCCCCGGAAGAAAGAAAGATCATGATTGAGGTGGTTGGACTGTGTATATCGCCGATATCTAGGTTCACTTATTACAAAAGACAATGAAACCAATTTGAAAGTCCAAGGAAGGATCATCGGTCGAGATTTCTCTCAAAGAAGACTAGAGTCAAGCTCTACATATTGGGCTTTGACATATCAAGATAGGCGACAGGTAGGGATCCTGGAGAGGAGAATTCTGAGATGGATATTTGGAGCAATATTCGACGACGGAGAATGGCATATCCGTAACAATGATGAGCTGTAACGACTGTACAAGGGTCCGGTCACGTGTCAAGGATGCGGGACAGTCAGCCACCGAAAAAGAGTTTTGCCTAGTAGCTTCTTCGCACTGAAGGTGACAGGATTACAGTCACGTTCTGTGGTCCTGTACTTATTTGGACGTTACGCGTCACGACCTACACCATGCTGTCCGATGCGGCACTTCCCGATCCCTATACGATCCCTCGATGGAGGGTCCAAAACCCCTTTTATGTAGGTACAAAAAAAGCCTTTCTGTCCCCGGAGGAAAGTAAGACCAAGGCTGAGGTGGTTGGACTGGTGGTTGGACACTGCATCATTGAAACTTACATGAAGATGGAGCGACGTCGTGGCACATCGGATAAAATGAAGAGGGATGTTGGATGAGGCTAGCGCCCTATAATAGGACTGTTGCGCCTATGATGGTGATAATACAAATAAACAGTTATTTTTCCGGAACAGAAACGGGAACCGAACTGGTATATTTTTTTAATTAAACCGGAACGAAAACCTAACCGAAATATAACGGTTCGAAGTCCTGATCAAAAGTCAACGTCTGAAAAAATTTACTATTTTTGATTTTAGATATTTTCATTTTTAAACGTTTTAAAATTTAAAATAAATATAATTCTTTAATCCAAAACTTGCGGATATCCCCTATTTCCCTTTGGGGTAACTGCGCTAATATTTGAGATCTGGTGTATCGCTCGCTGTCTTCTAAAGCGCACCCCACACGTTTCGTGTCGGCGCGTTTTATTATTTAATTAAATATTTATTATGATTTGATACATTTGTAGGTACGGCCATATTGGCCGTATGTTGCATATTGTTGTTGACAAGCGGCAATTATTAATCACGTCCATGCGTCCATTGACACGTCAGGATGTGACACAAGAGATCAGGTTCCGCTCGGCGCTCCCAAAAATGGCATCCGTCAGTCACCGGCCGTGGTGCTCGACAATTTTGGAAATGTAAACACGATAATAAAAAAATGGCGTCCAAGTGAAATATAAAAAAAAATTGTCCGTTCACGTCGATTTGTTTTTCCCGGTGTCGGAGTGTCGCTCGGCCATTGTCATTCAAATTCGCATTGAAATTTTTCAACATCACGTCCAGCCGTGGACGGGAATATTAACGAGTTTGAATATTCATGATGACAAAATGGCGCAAGGCGATTGTGTCGACGGAGATGGCCGGAGTCTTTAGCATGCAGGCCGCGAGTCCAGCTCGGGCTCCGAGACCCTGACTCACTCGGACCCGAGATGGGCCCCGAGATTTCTCTTGTCATTCACCGGGATCCGTACTTCATTATATTGGAAAAAAACCTTGGGTGAATACCAGCACGCGGATGGAGTATGCGCCGTGAATACGGATGGAGATGTATGTGGAAAACGTCGCTGGAAAAGACGGAGACGGATTTCAGAAACAAACTTGAAATTCTCGAAAATTAAATGTGAATATAACAAATAAAGCAATTGACTAAAATTTAAGAGCATTTAAGTGGTTTTTTTTCATAGGTCAATTAAAACAATCTGTATCAATTTTTTATAAACGTTAATTTAGAGAATGCTCTTTCAGCTTCAAAACTTGATATCGGAATTATTGAATAGTAACAATACTAGCATAATTTAATGTATTCTTTTTTTCTTACATCCCTTTGTAATTTAATTTTTTTCCTAATAGTTCGTAAACTTTTCCTTTAACTAAGTAATACCTAAATATCAGAACTAATTCTGATAGAGATCTAACTAGAGAACAACGACATGTATCTTGTCTAACAAGTGAATCTGAACGCATAAAAAAGAAAACAAAAATAATGAGTAAAATCTTGGGGCCTTTGGGGCCTCAATATTTGGGGGCTTAATTCTTCAGCATCATAATCATCCCTATAAATCCGCCACCGGGGTGAACGTTAAATAAAATTTAAACGTGGTTTCCGAAAAAAAATTGAGCAGTTTTTGAAATTTGCGCTTATAAACACTTATTAGTTCTTAATTTTTTTTTCGCACAAAAAACCTGGGTTTGTGTATTGCGTATGTTCATTTGCATTTTACGCGTAATTACACTATTTTTTAAATATATTGATTTAATTATCTACGATAGTTAATTAATTTCCGCCATAAATTTCATTTAACTTTAAATTTTTTTAAAGAAATAGAAAAAAATAATAGCTCAAAAACAAAAATAACGTGTAAAAAGACGATTGAGTAAGTTTGCTATTTTTATGATTAGAAATATGGAGGTTAAATATTAATAAAAACGTATAATATGCTAACTCTAAATGAGCTTGGGATACCTTTCATGTTTATTATGATCAAGATAAACATGAAAAATATTAACCTAATATATATTTGGAAGAGATGATATTATTGTAAGGGATACCCGAAAGAAATCGCGTATTTTATAACCTATATAAATTATTGTTTAGCATTATTTAAGGCAACAACTTTCTCCAAATCAAACTTTTGTTCCTACCCCTGAATTTGTTTTAACATTTCGAAAAGTAATTTGGTTCATTTGGTGGGATGTAATAGGAATAATTCATTAATAATTATTAAAATCGGGTAAAATAATACTTCAGACGTTTACTATCGACAATTAGAAAAATAATTACACGAGAAAATAAAATTCAGACATTCAAAATCGAATACTTTCTCTTCAGATTCATAGAGTACACTTAAAGAGATAAATGTTTTAGAAATATAACCTATGTCTAAAACCAAATGAACGATTATTTAGATTAAAAACCGGAAAGTTTTTTAAAAAAAGGAATTAAAAAAATGCAAAAAAGATGGGAAATTTTCCCCTTAATATTTTTTTAGTGATTTAATTATTTATTGTGTAATTTAATATATAATATTCAAAAATAATACTTAGGATTGGGAAGTATAATAAAAAGCATAACGTGGTTTATATAAATAATAATGAACGTGTATGGCTCGAATTATATGAGGCTGATGCAGTGGTGATAAGATTATTTTTATAATATTTATATTTATTTTCTAATGATATTTTTAATAAAATTCTATAATAAATGAATATTTAATCCTTTGTCCCATAATTCAATGACGCGATTTTACTTTCATCCAACAGTCCGTTGAATAGAAGTACTGCTTTGCAGAGTCAATAATTCGGACGTGCTATTTATTTTTCATAGAATTTGCATGAATCGCATAATGCATTTCGCTCACATCAAAAGATCCGACATTTTCCTAGACGGTGCCATACACGTTCACAGTTTAATATATTGATAGCGTCGCTCGATTTCACTGCCAATATAAATTATATGAAGCGGATGAAAATCGTATATGACCTGCTTTATTTATTTTCTGTTTTACCTACATTTGTTTTTTCATGTATTAGTTCTGCATGAAGTGACACCGTACCGGGTAATTGCGATTATCTGTACTGTACCAGGGATATTCAACTAATTAATTATATATATATATATCTTTTTATTTAAATATTATTTAAAAAAACGATATATTATTATTAAATATGTAAAAAATATTATTGTGTATTAGCATTTGTTTTATGTATTTTTTTTTTAAATCAGGTAAAATTTCACTAGCTCTGACCATCACTGACTGTGCGGTACAGTCGAAAAAAAAACTGTACAAAAAAAATCATTTCAGGTACAGCTAATTTTTTGCCCGTTTAAATTGTTTTTAGAAATTTCAACGACTAGGCATGTAATTCCCAGAAAAATTTGTGCTTAGACTTTTGGGATAATTTATGGTTTTATGGTTTTATGGCTTTCGAGACTAGCGTCCCGAAACTCTGAAATCACTTTGTCGAGATGTCAATACTATGCAGAGATAATAAAAACTAACGGTAACTAGCATAAATATTGACTGGCATTCCATTACTTTTTTTATTCTCGAAATTTTTATTATTATTTATTATTTATAAATTGATTTCATCTAATAATCGACGGACGACAGATTCCAAACTAAACGACATCGGCCGTTGATTGACATGGAGCAAAATTATTTTCGCAAATTTGCAACCACAATTCATGCATAATGAGATATTTATTACTGTTTTATTAGTTCGATACAGCTTTAGATTAGATGACACTGATGAAAAAACAGTATAGCGTGTAGGACGCGTAAAAAAATCTTATTATCGATCATCAAGTATTTGTCTGTCATCGCAATGTAAATTATATATTTTTTTTTTGCAATAACCGGCACGGGCCCGTGATTGCATTATATTTAATTATTCTGGCGGTTGTAATTGAATTTTAATACATAGTTATTAACCCTCGCAGCGCCTCGACGGAATTTTATGTTATTATTATTTTTTTCTTATTTTTATTTTTTTAATTTGGAGTGGTTTGACAGTTGAATGCTTTTCGGTTTATTGAATAACCCCTCGCCATATAATATGTGACACGTAAAAGTTTGCGATCGAGATTTAATAGCATGGGGTTAGAAACTATCAACTAACCCCATGTGAACGACTGGCTCATAAATAATTGAATACGCACCGTGCGTTGTGAATATTCGAATAATTCATTATTATTTATTTCTTAATAAATTATGACTTGCACGCATGAATTATCCGTATAAAAATATTTATTCTAATCATAGAAATTATCAAGGGTTTACATTATTTTATAATATTTAAGATTTTTTAACATTATCATATATTACATATTTTCGTTGCACAATGACTTATTAATTCTACGTAAACGAGTGCGTTCATTGTCAGATGGAGACATAGAATAAATGTATCGTTCGTGTTAAATTAAATTTAAAATCATGTAAATTTATTATTTCAATTATATGCAACCCTTAAAAATATTTTTACGTAAATCATTTTCTCAACAAGATGTTAATTTTATTCAAAATGATATCAGAAAAATCTAAGTTATTCTACACATACTCAAATAAAAATCATTGACAGTCGCTTTCACTTTCACTCGAAGACAATAAAAGTTTTAAGTCAGTAAAAAGTCAGTTTTTCTTGTAAGGTTAAAAATCATCTCTACCTCTCCCATCATTTATGTTATATATCTAGGGTCCATATTTTCCCAGGACCCAACTGAGACAAACGACTAAAAAAATATAAATCGAACTAAAATATAATGGTAATAAAAATAATTAAATATGTATCTATATTATTAAGAAAATAAAACATATTTATTTTTATTATACCACGAGTACTTTTCAAAACCCTTTGCCGCAATTATCAGTTCCTAATTACTTTATATTTATTTTAAAAAGTCAGTACACAACTAGCATATTAAATTACTAATTATAGCATTTACTGTGCTAATATTTAATATAGATAGAATAGGCTTAATTATGGTATATATAACATTAATCTGCAAATAAAAGTCATAAGGATATATATACCTAATTGGATTTGAAACTCTGAAAATATGTCGCTCGCTTTTTTTGCACTAGCGTGATTAAAAATGCAATTACTTAAAAAGTGCATTAAAGTGGCAAGATTTTATTTATTACCGTTAATAATGAATATATTTTCTCTGTGTTGGCATAATTAGTTTTACCTGGATGCACCGTGCTTACATTTAAAAATCCAGTCAAAGTTTATATCAAATATTGCAAACATTTTAGATATTTTTGAAAATATATGATATACGCTTTAATATAGTATTTATAACATTTATATGCAATTAATAACTATAAAGAAATACTCGATTGAGATTGATACTACGATAATATTTCAATTGCATTTTTGACAATGGTAAACTTTATAACCTTATATTACCAAATAAAATAAAATAATATTTAAAAAATACAGTCACATATGAAACTTCAATATTTTATCTATTAATTGCCTTGAATTATATTCATTAAAATATTTTCAACAAATGTTTAATTATACAACTGTACTGGAGAACTAGAGCAGGGGTAAGCAACTCGCGGCCCGCCACACTTTCTCATGCGGCCCTTTAAAAATTTACATTTTGATGTGATAATGTGCGATAAAAAGAACGTAATTGGAGGGAAAACGTAGATTCCGGGTTAGATAATCACGCAAATTAGTTTGGTACATATTTTTATGCTTTTTACAGCTCTTTAATCGATCTTATAAATCAAGATATCTCGATCTTATAATTCGTCTTGTACATTTTCATTGAAAATATAAAGTTTTCGGTAAAATAGTAAATAAGCCTCATAGCTCACCTCATTGACATTTCTGAAGCACCTAGGTTATTGTTCTTTTCTTGTAACAATCTATCCAGCAATTTGATGTAATAAATCCTTCGACATTTAATCGAGACGCAATGTGCAGGTTCTTATCTCGAATTAATGGACCGCTATGTTTCTTAATATTAATTTCTAACATTTAAAAACGTCGCGCATTTATTTAAATATTTTAAAACTTTATTCGAATTTTAAATATTTTAAACATAAACTGCGGGAAATAAAAAACGCAAAGGCGGGTACTAAATGTACTAAAATACAACGGGACTGCAAAAATTGAACGCAAATAGCGGGAAAATGTAAAACACGAGTATTTATTGTAGTATTTCTATTAGTGATTGTTTTATTTTTGTATTTTTTATACTAGGTATATTTTGTTTAATAAAGAGATAATTTGAGTTCATCATTCAGTGTTTGTATTATCATAAGTTTATTACATGCACGACATTTTTAAATTTGAAGCTGCCCCGTTGTAAAAAAAAGGTTGCTCACCCATGCTAGAGAGAGCTATATTATTCGATCGACCACTTTTGGCGAAAAAATGTGGCGAACATAAAATGAAATGAATTTGATTTCATTATTCGTGGGAAGATCAATTATTTCTTTCAGTTAAGAATTTATCGGACCAGAGAGTTAGCCAGGAACGTGTGGACACCCCATATCATTTATCAGTGACTGAATTGTTTTTGAATTTTCAGTTAAAAATGCCAATTATTAACAAAATCGCTGTCTAAATTCTATAAAATACAGTTTTAAAAGAATGCCAAAAATACAGAAACTGTCTAAATCGATTGATGTATATGAAGTAAATGTATTCTAAAAGTATTTAGAGTTTTTTATGTTTTATATTGTGCAATATACTAATGTTATGATACGTATGTATTTATTTTAAATGAATGTATGTATTAATTCAAGTTAATTTAAATATATCGTATATTTCGATGCGTATACGAGCGTGAAGATACATACGTAGAAATGTGCGAGAATAAATAAATAGGATAATTGGCGTAAGAGTGGTGGGGGTAGGTGAGGGGTGGCGGGGCGGGATGGGGAGAGGGGGCCGGGAGCGCACCTGGCCGCGCAGCTGCGCCTCGCCCCGCCCACCGCCCCTCGCTACCACCGTCGGCTCTCGTGCGCCAAAACCAATGCTAAAAATAGCAACAAATAAATACAAATACTCAAAAACAAAAAAACGTCAAGACAGAAAGTATTTCTTTAGATTTACACAAAAAAATGATTGATTTTTAAATTATATAAACAATGTTTGTTGTGTTTCGTTTATTTTTGCATGTTTTTTTTAAATGTTGAGCACGCCTGCGGCAGAGGTCCACAATGGGTAGACGAAAGGTGATCCCATTATGTTTGCGCATGTGATTATACGTTTTAAGATTTTCCCTTCGGCCCCGAAATAAGTACGCACTTTAATCTGAGCCCTCAGGAAATGAATTGTGTGCGGGACAAAATAAGCTGGACGATTAGGACCCCAACATCCGCCGCCGGACACGTAAGGGTTATTTTACTCGATCATGGGAAAAACAGTAATGTCAATAATTAATCGAATAAATGAATTTTCGACAATAAGTACGATAACTTGAAAATTAAACTTATTCATAGATTTTACCTTATCCGAGAGTATATAGCGAAAACAATAATTATTTCTTATTCAATGACTTTTAAAATATTGATTTTTCAGATTTACATAAATTAACACGACGGCTATTCTAGTATTTAGCATGAGTATGATAATTTTTATTGCTCAATTAAGTCAGAAAATACATAAATATCAGATTTAATACTAATATTTAAATTCTTATAATATTTTTTTCTCTAGAATTATTTGAATACATAGCGCCGTATAAAACTGAGTGTCGTGCAAATTTGTGCTTTTACATTTATAAAAATCACCTTCTCACACTATCATCGATTAACCCGAAAAAATACTGAACCGTATCAAGGTCATGGAAAAAAACCAAGAAAAAAAATGCGAGCATTGTGCCCGCGTTCCGGAACTCGGATGTGAACCGCATTACCGAATCAACAGAATGTGCAAAATTTATATAGGTGGGGAAACATAGAAAATGTCAAACCCATAAAATTAACCTTTTGTGTGCGATATCGAGAGATATATACATATATTTTTTTTTGTGTGTTTGTGCGTTTTTGTACCTTCAACCCTTTGGGGCGCAATTATTGCGCGCAGATTTATTGCCGTTCCGCGTTTGTTCAACGGAGTGAAACACCCCTGTATCAGTGGCGAGTAAATTATTGTTCATGACACAAAATATGAAAAGAAAAATATATATTTTGATTGGCCATGAAAACGATTTTCAAGATTTTTAATAATAAAGTAAGATTTTACAACAAGAACATGGAATCTTAGTTTTTATTGAAAAATCTTCATTTTTCATCAATATTAATTTCGTTTTAATGATTCATATATTGGAAAAAAAATCAAATAAACATATCTGGCGAATACGAAGGCCAGGGCATCATAAAAGTGTTGTTTTAATCCAAAAAACATACATCTTCCATTTTTTCTACAAGCAAATAATTATTTTCAAAATGTATTTCATCGTAAATGAGAGTTGATATGTAGCAGGGGTCGGCTAAAGCTTATCGGTGGGTTTTATGGTGCCAGCAATGCAGCTTTAAAGTGTCCGCTGTTTAATGTCTTTGACAAAAAATTCTTTCCAGATTTTTCTGCATGTAAATAACTACTGAGACCAACAAAAAATGTATTACCTTTTCGACGAAAATTATTACCACTCCAAAAATTTGTGATAAATTTTCAAATCAATTACCATGCTGTAAAAACTTATGCTTGACGATGTGGTAAAGAAGATGGATTTAAAAAATAAATGATAAGACAGATAAATGATGATCGGAATAAAGCTTGTGTATAATATGACAAAGAAAGAGGATAAAACAGTCATCGACTAGCTGTATTCATTAGTTACAGATCTGGCAAGAGGAAGTATTAACATCCAAAATCTAAATTTTACAGAATAAATCCTCTTATTTGCTTTAATTTAAAATAAATCCATTTGAAGTATCAAAATAAAAGATTCATTGAAATTGTAGATTTCTACGAAACCATAATTTCCTGAAATAAGTATGGCACATTTAAGATAAAATTTTATTTCGAACACGTTTTTCTCTTAAAATATGCTCCATGGAATATGAAGGGTATGACAGAACCTCTCAATTCAACCCCTGCATTTGGGTCATTCCTGCGTTATGAAGGCGTCCATTATAGAAGAATTATTCTTTCTTGAATTATTAAGAATTACCCTTGTTATTCTTACCCTTTCTGATAAATAAACTTTATAATATTTTCTAGTTTAATCCTTCCAATTGTTGACAGTAAACATCTTCCGTAATTGTTTCGCATGGTTTTAATAATTCGCAATGAATAATTCCTCTTAAATCCCACTAAATGCATTATATAACTTTTCGAAGCATTAAATCAGATTTTTGGGAGTGGAAGTTTGATTCGGAGAAAGCCATTGCCTTTTTTGACTTTTGTTGTCTTAAACGATTAATTTTTAATCTCCAGTTGCAATTTGAGGCATAAAGGGTAGAATTCTTTGTCTCGACAATAAAGAATTGCATGTGTTTCTCCGCTCTTCTTTGCTATCTTTGGATATACCGGTGCATTGCTAATATGAATCTCTGAGATAATTCCTCGATGGTTAATTGAGGATCCGGCTCCACCAGGGATCTCAATATATCGTCATCAAATTTAAAAGGTAGTCCGAGATTCAGGTGCATCTTTTATAATTCTATTTCGCGATTTAAACCTTTAAAACCTAATCTAAATTTAAAACCTGGACGAAAAACAATAGCTTACAGTGTTCTTTGTCAATTTGTGATTTCGACATTTTATCCTTAAAAATAATATCAATTTTATTACTCATAAATAATGCTAAACAATAGTTCTAAGTTAAAAAAAACTTATAACCATGCTTTCTTAACCTTGTTTGGACGAAAACTGCACTCGAACATTAGGTTATAAAATACGCGATTTCTTTCGGGTCCTCTTAATAAGATTCCGTTCATTGAGCACCGAGGAGATGTTCTTCAAATTCGTTGATTCTTGAGGTGCGTACCACAAAGAGTATCCGCAGATTCCAAGGGTAGTTGCTAATGCTTCGCACTCATGCGGCAGTTCTTCGAGAGAATAAAAAGCGAGTGTATTTCTATGAAAAAAATGCCAATACATAATCCACGCATCACCCCTGTAAAAAATGATACACGGCTCCCCGAGTCGCAAAATATTTTTTTTGCGATCATTTATTTAATGGTGTATATTCGCTTAATTTATACCCTTCCGATTTTGTGAAAGGCTCGACACAAAAAAATCGGTTCGGCATAAATCAATATGGCGCGCGTCACGAACAACGCGGCTCGGCAATCAATCTTGTGCTGTCCGGGGGAAACGCGTTGACGACACCGCGGCCGCGACGCACACTAATTACGCCCAGAGCTGTTTGCCACGGCAACAGCTGTCTGCAAACGTTCATCGGAGGACCGTCCACCATCAATCGAAAAAAACAGAGAAAACGCCGCGAATTTACCATAATTAATATATAATTTTCGATTGAAAAAAAATCGCATTTCACAATCGACTCCTGATCGAAAAGGTTGAGATCCGCTGTGTCGGATGATCGATTCGCAACAAATGGCGCGCGGTTGATTTGTGTGCAAATTTAACTCTTTCACGTCACAATCGCGACTTTGAGGGCCCGTTTCGAAGATGATGTCGCGGCCTATCAAAATACACTGGGTGATTGATGATTGATTGACGATTCAAAAATTGAGTTCCAAAATTTATTATGTGTTTGACGACATCGAAAGGGTTGATATATTGAAATGGGTCGGATGCCTGAATTATATTTATTATCTTATATACATAATTTGCTATGTTAATTTTTAATATTAACAAAAAATTAGAGTTTTATTAAAAAAAATCCTAAAAAGATCCTCTATCGCAAATTTTATATAATAATGACATTAATATATATATATACAGTCAGTTTTTGACTTCATATATTATCTTGACTTACTCTCATTAACATTACGACTTGAATAATAATTTGTAAAAATATTATTTCTAAAGTTTTTGTCAAATATTTTCGGAAATATTTGACCTCAAGCATTCTAGAGCGTATGGATTAGGGGGAAATTGCTAACTTTTAAGTGCATTATTAAAAAATCATTTTTGCCCAAGCAATCACAGTAACCGAGAAAGATCAGACATTAAAAGAATTTTGGAAAAACTACAGCATTTATCATGCAATAAAAATAATCTCAGAAGGATCTAAAGTTGAACTATATGAAGTCATGACTTCGACATATATGACAACTTCATATGTAAGAAGACGTAGTCAGTAATTTTCGTAAATGATGTCGAAGAACTCACAAACTAAGACTTGATTGTGATTGAAGATTGGGAACAAAGAATTACAGAAAAAAATATTGGTGTTGAAAAAAACTAGATAAATTCTACCAACTACCAACAAATTTTGTGCCAAAAGACACGGCTTACATTTTTACACAAATCAGAGATGGAATTAAAAATTAAAGAAAATATGGATTCAGACACCGATGGAATTTTAAAAGTACGCCTTCTCATTCAACAAGCACGTGCCTATTATTAGTAAAAAATATAAAGAAAAGAACAAAAAACTATACCAACTCATTCGGAATGTTTATAAAAAAATAAACCTCATAAATGCAATCGGTTAAAAATTCGCAGGGGTCCAGAATAATTGTATATAATCATTCTGGACTCCTATAATGAAGAAATCAGGACCACGTTATAGAAACCAAAAGCGCTGATACTAAATATATTATTTTGTAAATTGGACGAAATTAATACATCTATAATTTTCCATTTGCATATTTGAAATGACCTTGTTCAATGTCACGTATTATTTTTTATTGTCAAGCAAACAGCATTGAACCTATTTTTTATTTTGTACGGCTACGTATTATATTACAGTAATACCCCCGATAGCGCGAAAGGTAGGACCGTGTTATTGGAACATCGCGTTATCGGGATAATAAATCTGCACATAATTTAGGGTTACGGGATTCTCGCAAAAAAAATCGAATCTGCCATAACTAAGAATATAATGCGCTCGCGTTATTAGGGTGAATTCCGCGATTTATTTTGAAATTCGTGTTATCGGAACACGCGCTATAAGGGGTATTACTGTACATATTGATTACGTTCTAGGAGGAGCGGTTTAGGAGAAACTGTCGAATTTGTTATAGAAAATAGCGGTATAGCATGTATGGGAGAGTTTACTGAATTCACTATATAAATTATTTACCAATATCAGAATAAAAAGTTTTCTTCAGTTTTCAGATTAAAAATATAAATTAAACCGATGTGAACCGTTATTTCTTTTCGGTTCAGCTACGGGGTTTCGTTCCGACATAAAAAATATTTTTAGCGATTTTTGGTTTTCGTTTCATTATCACTGAGAGATGAACAAAAAACCAAAAACCGTTTATTTAATTAAACCGGAATGATATTCAGACAAATAAACGGTTCGAAGCACTGATTTTGGTATCTTTTCGTCAAGAAAACAATTAATATGACGATTTTTTAATATAAATTAATAAAAAATCACTAGCGCATGTCGCTTCAATATGCGCTAGTGACCAAAAATGACATAATATGTGCATTTTTTGGGATGTATACGTCGTCAGTGTTAATATATAGTATGGTCATTGCATAAAAAATGCAGAAATAAAAATAATACTAATGATTTACGGCCAAATTAGTCGTGGCGTGACTTCCCCGGTGCGAGGTTAATTGCTCGGCAATTAAAATGGAATGCACACAGCAATTGTCTAGTTGAACCGAACGAGAAATAATCTGCAAAATATAAATGCTGGGACTGTATCTGCGAACGGATTACCATCCAAACATCCAATATGGAATCAGCGGCAAATCCTAAGATAATTCCCGCGATTGTGAGCCAGACGCAGTGACGCGAGAAAATAATTTTTGTTGGTGTATACAACATTTTTTGAAAATTGGGGATCATACGTCCCCCCGAACAAGGGTATGTCCCTCAGGTAAACAAAATAATGAAGCCGGGAGATTAGTCCCGGACCAGATTACCTGCATTGCTTCGGCAACATCACATGTCAATCATGTGCGAATATTTCTAGGAATTGTGAACTAGTTCGCCAGGGAGCAAGGGAGCTACAGGGGTACTAAATTTATCCAATTCAATCGGAATAAATAAATCAGATTGGAAAATATTTTATATCGTCGAGAAAAAAAAATCAATCAAAGATTGATGAGTTTAAGTTATTTCAACATCCTATTTCCGATGGTTCTGGTGATTCGTCCCGCAAACGCCTCGATTGAGCCCCCCTGCCGCGATCGCTATGAGCTTGCAGAAAAAAAATATGGCACAAAAAAAAATAAGGATAGTAACCATACTCCGGTGTTCTAATGTGAGATCTCGGCAGACTTTGTGTCGCCGACACACTGAAAAAAAAATTAAGAGAACCCGGCCAGGTAACATAACAACATTGTTCTTCGGATTAACCCAACTCAACTCGGCCCGCAGACAACTCTGCGAACGACGAGCTGTTTATTTCACGGCCATTACATGACATAATGCGAAATGGAATGAAATTATCGACTGCGGTGATGTTGTGATTTTGATTAACTATCGCGCTGACGTGTGTGGGTTTCAGAATATTAGCAAAACAACGTGGGTCGCAATTGAAGTGCAATTTTACTAATAATTATTTTTGTATCCTTCGGCAGTGTTGCGAAACCTTTTGCAATGCTACGCGTCCTGTGTGAATCCCATAGGGAATATCCCCCCAATGAAAATTAGATATTTATTTAATTGATTGAATACAAAAATATATATACTATGTATTTTGACATGATAATACAAAAAAAATATCTTATTAAATCATTGAAGTTGCCCTTATTACCGTATACGAGTGAGAAAAAACGTATGCACATGTGAAACCACATACGACGAGCCGGGAGCGTGTTTCATATTGATTAGTAAAAAAAAATCAAATTATGACTCTATGGAAGGATTCCTTTTTTATATATTATTTATTTATTTAATTGACTACGATAGATGGATGTTATAACAAAAAGATGCCAAAGCACTATTCACTCTTCAATAAAAATTATATTTAAAAAGGTGAATGAGTCTCCCACACTAATATTCCCCTCAGTGTCAAATCACGACACTGTTTCATTTTAATATTATTTTATATGAATAAATCAATATCTAATTTTATTAAATATAATTAAAAAAAACTCTTACAAAAATTACTGTAAATAACCGCGGGAAATAAACATAAAACTCTTTGAAATCTTAAATAAAAAACAGCTAGAAATATTATTTAAAAATAAGTATAAATTCAGACACAATGGAAAAACATCAAAATATTATTCATAAGCTGAAAAAATAGCTAAATCAAGAATATTGCATTATAACTATTATTTATGACGATGTAACATTTTTGGATATAATTTTGTCTGATAAGGTCTAACCTGATTACCTGAAAATGAAGATTGACCTGAAAAGTTCAAATCTTATCTATTTGTACTAATTTTTAAATAAATTCGCTATTTACAATATATTTTAAATATTAATGACATTTTAACAGTGGTGGATTTATTCAAAAGCGCACTAGGCTCAGTGTTCAGCTTTCAAAATGAAAAAAATGAAATATTACATAATAAAAATAATTAATAATTTAACAGTGATACCAGTGTAAGAACAAAGTGCGTAAAATACACCCTGCAGGATGTAAGGGTAGTGAAAATAATTATGAAAATATGACGGGGGCCTCAAAATTTAATTGCACCTGGAGCCTCTTAGGTGCTAAAACCGCCACCGCATTTAAAGCTATTATTTTAACATTCCAAGTCAGATCTTCAAGCAAGTGTGTAGTGAAAATATTTGCTTATCCATAAGCTAATAATATTGTTTAATCGAAAAATCCCCACAATAAGAGAATGTTAACATTTAATAATAAAAAAATAAGAATCCCTGATTTAAATCTATATGTATATTTTTCATGTTTTGGAAGCATAGTATTATTTCATGACAATTCAATGAAATGCTCTATCTTGTTACAAATACCATATTTTTTTGAAAAATTCGAGGGCCCCCAAATGCCAGGGGCCTTGATTTTTGGATCATTTATTTAAAATGATTCGCTATCTATTTAATTAAAACGATCGTCATGCATTTTGCAATAAGATCGTTACCATCGCATTAAATATCCTTTAATGCCGAGGGGCCCCAAGGGCCCCGATGCCTTGCATCCTTTTGCCTTAAGATAATTACGCGCTTTATCACATTTTGCATAGTTTTCGTTTACTTTCTTTATATAATATATCAACAATTATTATTTTAGAAATTAATTAAAATTAATACGCACTTCCTAAATTAAAATTATCACGAAAATCCCCAAACAAGACCCCAAACTGATATGTTACGTAATACACGCGTGGATACCCCAATTATACATTGTCCAGGTACATGCAAATACTCGCAGAACAGGGAAAATACCTGGTCCAGTGCTCGGACACAATACATTATTTATGTGCGCCGGACTTTTGGGCGAAATTTAACGCCGGAGGGTCGGGAAAATTTCGTGCCCGACATTTGCATTCAAGATGGAATTACAAAATTTTAATAATTTTTGTTTGATTTCAACCCCACCCCCGTGTCCACACTAGCGGCCGATGGGGGTCGGTGAAACATGTAACACGCCAGGCGACAATTAACGTGTTTGTTCAAACGATTAGTTTGACGAAATATATTTGAGAAATTTTCACGCTCACAAAAGAAAAACATGACACTCGAAGGAAACGCGACACGCTTGAAAATAAGTGACACGTGGCGTTTATGAAAATTTCAAGAATTAAAAAATATATCAATATAAATAATAAATAATGGATACTGCGAACACAAATTCTATGACCGAGTGCAAAAAATGCATCGTGACAATAATATTTGCTTAATTGGCCGAGCTTATCTGTCATAGATAAGGATATTATATATATATTATTTGCATGCAATTGCTGATATTGTCCAGCGATATTAATTACGGAGGCCATTATTAATTAAATTAAAAATAAATTAGTCCGCGGCCGTGACCCGCTCCATCGGCCGTAATTGTGTTGGCAATTAAAGGGGGACAAATCCACAAGAAGTGTTTCTTTTCATGGTAAGATGTTGATCGCCTCACAAAATAGAAAGGAAATTACGGGGAAAATGCGTGAATGCGTTGATTGCCCAAAAATTACACGCAGAATCCTGTCGTAATGCGCGCTTCGCATGACGGGCCTTATTACCGGCTCCCGCCCCCACCCACGTCTACGACCCCCATCGACTACCACCGAGCGCTGATTTTTCTTTCGCCAGAAAAATACCGATTTGGATTGGTCAAGCATTTTATAATATCTTCATAATAGAAAATTAATATAAAATATTCAATAACAACTATCCATAAGAGAGAAAATTATATCGATGATGATCTCCAACGTAACAAATTATTAATAAAAACTCAATAGAAAGTATAATCTAATGATTAATGTATCTTACATTGAAGTATATTAGTTTTTATATATATAAATACTTACAGTTTTTAATTAGATTACATTAAGGCAAGAGGATGCAAGGCATCAGGGCCCCCAGCATTTAGGGGGTCTCTGGGCGCTTGGCATTAAATGGCGACGTTAACAATCATATTGCAAAATGCACAATGATCTGAAAATTAATCGTTTTAAATAAATAGATGGCGAGGCAAAATCTCATGCAACGATGCGTTCATGCAAGAGATCGGGGCCCTCGGCATTTAGGGGCCCTCGAATTTGTCTAAAAAATAAATATATGTAACGACGAGATAAACTAATAAAAAAAGGAAGAGCGATACAATGAATTTTATTTGCCTTTTTGTCTTTTTACTTAAGTGATGAAAAATGCAATCAAAATCTCATTGATTTAGTTTAAAACAAAAGTATTGGAAAATATACATATTGATTTAAAACAGGGATGCACAAGTTTATGATTTTACAGTGGACCGGGAGCTACGATTAAAATCTGACGAACCTAATCAAGAACATAAAAAAAAAATCTTGATTATTTTTTATTAATTGGAAGATTTTCTCTGTCTGGATTTAATTTTAGAAGAAAAAACAAGCTTCAGGACACCGTTTTCTTCCTCCCTCTTCCATCAATGGTGGTATGCAGAAGGCAATACTTTTACTTAACGATCCATGTGCTTGAAGTACTCAATTTTATTTTGTTTTATTTTATGTTTAGTTGTTGTCTCAACTATAGAGCCGAGTAGACAACACGTAATTCTTATATTATAATATCTTATTTCTTACATAAATTTCTACCCCCGGATTTACGTTTAAGCTAATGTACAGTAAACCCTGCTATAACGCTCCCTGCTATACTGCGATTTTCTATAACAAGTTCGACAATCCCTCATATAGCGCTCACTCTTAGAACGTAATTTTTTAAGGTAATATTTCGTAATTATGAATATAATGCATTGCTGCGCGAAATAAAGGAAAATATCCAGGTATGAAAGCACGGGTCTAAGTATTAAAAAAAAAGAGTTTTGAACATGTTATGACATGGGCGAAGAATTGGAGAGCTGTAAGGTTGATATTCACATATTCATTGCATATTAGCAAATAGGAGACTTATATCATCAAGAATTGGTTCTTCTAAATCTTGATTAGTTGACCCATCCAGTCTACGTACTAAAAACTAGAGGTCGACTATCATTAGCTCTATATATGATATATATTTAATCAATATATCTTCAAGCCTTATTTTTACTTGTACTCCTGCTAAAATAGGTCAACCATTTGTGCAGGGTTATTCATATTGTATTAATATATTAAATTAAATATATTTAGATTGATATTTTACATAAATGCGTCATAAAATGCATTTCACAGTACGAGCGGGGGGGGGGGGTCATTTTGTACTTTCAAAGGTAGAAAATTTTATTGAGGTCCGTTCCGGCGGCGGAATGCAATTAATGTGACAAATAGTCCTGCTGTACCACCAGCCCCACCCCGTGAGGGGTGAGGCGGTAATTATGGACGCACGCACCCAGCCTCACCTAATGAGTGCGTCGAATAACCACTCACGAGTTACGAGTAGTGATCTTATCGCGGGATACTTGCGCACGCGCATCCAAACCGACGCTCCCTCCAAATGCAATAATTTATTCCGAGAGATGCAGCAGCTCGGCATCCAGAGGGCAGTCCCATGTCACGTGCGGGGGTCCTCAACATTAACCGCTGTGTCGGCTCTTCGTGCCGGACGGAGAGGAGCAGGTCCCCGCTGAGAAGACCCGTATAAATAATACTTAGGAGAAATTATAGGTGACGGGGGCCACCGCTAATGGACGCCACTTTACACACATCACCTTTTTGTGGTGTCCTTTAGCGGGGGACGAGGTGGGCTATTGGAAATTTGTCCAAAAAATGGAGACGGTCGTGGAGGAGCACGGTGGTCTCAATCGTTAATCAAGCTGGTGTACGAGACCATCGAGAATTTCTTGTACATCAGTCATCTATGTAAATAAGTATAACCACGCAATCCATGGATAAACTGATTAAATATTAGCATCTGATCGCATTTCATATTTTGTTTGTATAGGCAATCGTGTAAAACAAGATCCGCAAAGAAATATAAATACATTTCTAAGAAGAAGTAAATTCAAGGCGACTTAAATTTGGCTAAACGTCATTATTTATTGTTTTTTTTCTGAAGGAAAATGTAGCAGGGGGCACGTTTGGTGAATATGAAGCAAATCTATGAGATACTGCTGCTGAAAACAAAGAAAATTCTTTACATTTAATCAAATCTGTGGTCTTTTTTACGCTCTTGACTCTTTAGATGGTTACAATTGAGATGGTTGGGCCTTAATTTTGATGTCACACACGTATACTCAAGTCAGGCGCGTAGCTACCTTAAGGTAAAAGGATGCAAGGCATCGAGGCCCTAGACATTTAGGGGCCCTTAGAGCCCTTGGGATAAAGAGTCATTCATATTGCAAAATGCACAATGAGTAAAAAATAAATGAAAATTGCAGAGTCAAAATCTCAAGGAATTTCCCATTGATATTTTTGTTCTGCAGTCAATATGGTTTTTATTACTTTCGGGTAGTTTTAAAGTTTAAAACAAAAGAAAATATATTTCGCAGTAATGCCAATAATTTATCGAGCGTGTAGCAATCTTAAGGCAAAACAATAAAAGGGATCGAGGTCCTCGGTAATTAGGGGTCGTGGATTTTTCTAAAAAAAAGTAATATTTATAACTTCAGGATATACTAATAAAAAAGTAAAAAAGCGATACAAATTAAAAAGGTTTTTGGCTTTTTACATAAAGTGGTATAATATTAAATATGCTTCTAAACTATTGGAAAAGTAGCTGTCTTAAGGCAAAACAACAAAAGGGATTGGGACCCTCAGCATTTAGGGGCCTTCGGAATTTAAACGCCGTAAACTTTTCTAAATTAAATCAAGTGATGCACAATTACATGATTTTATAGTGGACTACTACTGATAAAATCTAGCGAATCTAATCAGGATTATGGAAAATTTTCTTTATTATTTTTCATTCTATTCATCATTTTCTCTGCGTGCCGTTTTGTTTTACACGAGAATATCAGTTTATAGATAACCGATGGAATGTTTTTACTAGACGATTTCACTTACCTTGTTTGGACGAGTTTTTCAGTATTCAGTCAAACATAAAATAATATTACAGTCATTCCTCCTAAAACTTTCATCTTAATTGTTGTTTTTTACAAAATCTCTTGTCAATCAAAGAGTATTGGCCTTTATTTCGCCCAGTAATGTATTATATATTTACGAAATATGTAATTAGACCTTGAAAATATTAGCATTTTGTAGAAAACATCGATTTAAAGGAAACGTTATAGAAGGGCCGACTGTATTAACACTTTATGAGCCGTTCACGCCTTTTGGCGTGAGACCCTTATCCCCACTTTTTTTCTGATAACGATGCACAATGTAATTCCACTATTTGACCACAGTTGGATACACGTGCATGTTAGCTTGGATTATCATTACATGAAACCATGCGGCTAGGTTTGATGTAAAATCTTGCAGCTCATAAAGTGTTAATAATCCTTAAAACAGCTCTGGATCTTTGACTTCATTCAGCGATCTCTCGTAATCAATGATTTAACAATTTCTAGAATCTGGAACATATCTACTATTAAAAAATTAATATATCTGAACATTTTGTTATTAATTTGAAATAAGAATGATGTCAAGTGAGATTCCGATCAGGACCACTGTGCAGAGTACTGAATCCAGTGGCTCGCTCGGCAGGGGGTCGAAGGGTACAGTCGGAAGACCAAAAGTATTTTAATTCGAAAAAATATTCATAATTAATTTAAGACACGTACATGTACTTTAATTTTACGCAATCAAGTTGGCTCAAGGGTCACTTTTACCACATGAAAAAAAATATAATAGGTATGCCACTTTCATGGTGTGTCGATGTATGCCAACCATCTGTTACGTTCGACTCAACAATATAACCCACTTATTTTATATTTAAATAAATATGAAAAAATACGATAATTTTCCATATATATAGTGCGATCGGTTATTTGCAGATATTTCGCATAAATTGCTACCTGATTAATAAGTGAGCAAACACAGTTGACGTTGTTCAAATTATTTCCGGGTTATCTGCGAGATTGTCGGTTGACGGTTGCTTTTGCCAGTCATTGGCAATTTATCGCCAATTATAGTCATAATACAAATACGCGCAGCACTTGTGCAATCAAAACTATTTGCATTGAAAATTTTCATAAATTGCACACACGTCGCCGAGATTGTGTTCGATCGAATTGTGTATGAAAAGTGTGATTTTTCCCAGTTTTAACCCTTTGCACGTGGCGATTCGCAATTAACAAGTGTCGGCACCTCTTCAATCGGCCCAATTGATCTTCGGCTCCACCGCACACTGGTTTGTTCTCAGGCACTGTGTGAGAATCACGCGGCATAACTAATTCGCATCTATCACTAGGCACTGGAGAAAAAAAAAACACAAGCGCCGAACGAGTTGCATACTAGGAAAAAACCAAGTACTCTCATTCAGATAATGTAATTAGTCTATATTAGAGCCGTTGGTGTGGACTAGGCGTAATTAATTCACTAGTATTATGTTCCCGTGGTTCCCAGTCGGGCCAATTTATCAGCGCGTGTTTAGTTAATGGCGGACTAGAAAAAAGTGTCTGCTCTTCTATGGCTGACTACAAATTTGAATTAATCACCATCGTCAACGCCAATGTGCTAGATGTGTTAAAACCTCCCCGAAAATCTGCGGGGAGTGTTACATGTATAGAAAACTCCAGTTAACTCTATGCATATTTTATATATGTACAGGTTTTTTACTTCAATCACACTTTTGCATTTCAAATACACCCTTTTGCATTTCAAATACACCCTTTTGCATTTCAAATACAACCTTTTGCAAATCAAATTAAACCTTTTAAAACTTGAGTTAAACAATTAAATATTTTTCAATTAATATACATAGACGTATGCGTAATCATGTGTCATAATCAGTGTCTCTGATTATGGTTCCATAGAGGGCAGGATTCATCTCGTAGAGCGTTGTTATTTAGTGTTTTAAGTCTGCTATAACCTGGTTAATACAGCAATAAAAAATTTCATGATGAACATTCTGGATGTTCTTTCGGCAACACACTCATCTCTCAACAAATTAATTTAACGCAAAATGACGGCAGTTTCAGCTTTTAAAAAAAATACCCCTAATATACTTTTTCCCTATAATAACGTCTAATCAATCCAAGGAATTATAGGTTTTGAAAGGATTTAAGCCTTCCATCCCCGAGTCTTTGATTGATAAGTAGTAGAAAGCAGGTACTAAATGTACTAAAAACAGATTACTTAAATTCCTTAGAATCTTAGATAAAAACGTAATTAGCAATTAAAAATCTATTCATCAATCAAAAATTCGGGGTTAAAAATTTTTAAATTCCTTGGATTTCAGACGAAAGTAGTTTGCTAGATTTATATAATGATAAAAAACGTAATTAGAGGGGAAACGTATTTTGGGGGTTAGAAAAACGTAAATCATTGTTTACGTTTTTTTAGGAATTGATAAAAAATACGTAAATTCGGAGTTAGAATTGGGATATTAAATACAGTGGAACCCGTTTTTTTACGTTTTTGAAGGAACTGATAAGCACATGATTACGCACACGTCTATGTATATTTATAGAAAAATATTTAATTGCTTAACTTAATATTTAAAACGGTCAATGAGATTTGCAAAAGGTTTTATGTGAAATGTAAAAGGTTGTATTTGAAGTATAATACCTGTAACATATTATTATGTTAATGTTTTGACTAGTGAAGGTTTTAATTAATTAATAGTGTGTATAGGGATAGCTTAACCTACCAGCTTAATCTAGGAATTTCTTATGACACTTTTCAGGGGTCGAGCGTGAGTTTTACAACCCGAAACATCGATAGGTGTTTTGGAATTTAAATACCATAATACGTAGGATTATGGTTCACATAATATACTCCAGACGAGTATTTTAAAGAATATTAGAAATGGTTTAAGAATAGAGTTGAAAGAAAATTTAAAAAGTTTACGTTTTATTTACGTTTACTTTACATTTGCTCTATTAAAAAAAATATGATTTTTATACATCCTGAATACGAAATAAAACAATATTTCTATTTTTTAACAGATTTTATTAATTTTAATTGGGATTTTGTCGCTTTTGTATAAATTCTAGTATACGTACATGCTTTTGGACCAGATCAGTGGCGGATTTCCTCTGAGGCCCATAAAGCGCACGCCTGGGGCCTCATTAATTCGGGGGCCTCAAAGTTTAGCTCTCAAAATAATTTTATTTATCCCAAAATTAAATTAATAAATGAATAATGACAGCTATGGGATGATTTTCAGATGGCTACCCTAACAGTCATATTTCTAACCATACAGACCATGATCCATGGATTCAGGTACGTAGTTACTTTAAGCTACCTAATCAGTGTCATGTCTTGTAGGTAACATGCATATATTTCGATAATGCAAGTTAACCCCGATTGAGCTAAATAAGTAGTCGTATAGGTGTCCGACGAAAACTATGAATTCAAGGGAGTATTAGTTTGAGAGACTTATCCCGTTTAGGATGTTTATCGAATCGTTATCAAATCTTTATATGAATGAATCTTTCTGTTATGCCATTCATCCATCGTAGTCAAAATAAATAAATTAAATTAAGGATAAAACGATGCACTCCATTAGGGCCCCTGACATAAAGCCTTGCAAGGGGCCTTTGAATTTTTTTAAATTAATAAATATTTGTAACATCGAGATCGCTAATATCGATCAAAGAGAACCTAATAAAATATACGAAAGAGAAGAAACAATAAAAAACAAAAAAAGTTTTAGCGTTATAGGAGGATACCGTATATCCTTCTATACATGTCAAGACATTATAAATAATTTAATTAAATATTATATTTTAAATAC
This sequence comes from Philopotamus ludificatus, assembly GCA_022495035.1. Lineage (NCBI taxonomy): Eukaryota > Metazoa > Arthropoda > Insecta > Trichoptera > Philopotamidae > Philopotamus > Philopotamus ludificatus. Next base: position 83,181 of record JAGXCT010037020.1, read on the forward strand.
AATTAAACCATGTGGATTGAGATCTAATATGTTAATTATTTAATATATTGTCGTAAATATACACGGAAGAAGAAAGTGGTTTTGTAGTGCAATGCAAGAATTATCTCGTCATATGTCCTTAGGATTAAATGACGAGTATTTTTAGTGTTAAATTTAGAAATCAAGTGTAAAGATGCTCTGAAAAAATTGTTATTAAATATTTAATTAGTTGCGCGGATAATAAATAGCTAAATTTTATGCTGAAATTCCGCAATTACACTTGCAAATTAGATAAATTTTCATGTTTGCCGATGGCATTGCATTTCATCTGCGCCGTCACAGTGCATTTGCGTCGAAGCAGTTGACGGATTGCGAAAGCAAATATTATTTTTGTGTAAAGCAAACACGATGGGTCGGCTACAAACTACCGGTATTTGCTGGACAAACACATACTTTATTCCGGTGGCAGATAGTCAAATAACCAGTCGGTTTCTTGACTCGAAACAGAGAGCGAGTGAAACATTTATCGCTGAAAAAAAGAGTGGAAAGAAACCGATTGTTGCATACACATTGCGATAGTGTCCGGCGTCTGTGTGCAGAATTTTAATTGGTTAAGTTAATTAATATTTAAGATTTTTCCGCAATTTAGGCGCACACAGGCGCGCCTAATCTATGGGCGCCTGTGTGCGCCGCACTATCTGGCCATATGGACGGCGCGCCTCTAGTTGCGATTCGAGATCAACGACTCGGACACTATCTCTGAATCACAATCGAATGTTACAAGATGCATCATATGCACCAGTTTACTTGCTTACATCTTCGGTGAATCATCGCCAACCAATTTGGCCGGCGTTGCAATAATGCAAACACGTATACGGTCATTGGTTTCCAATTGCAAAAAAATAATAATAAATAAAAATAAAAAATAGCGGCAAAACGTGACACTTGTGTACGCTTTAAAAACACTTTTTTTTACGGCAATTTGTACAAACGTCGATGTATTCGATGACCCTAGATGGCATTAAAACCAATCGCTCTTGCGCACGGATCGATGACAGGTTTTGAAATGTCCGAAAAAACGTATACAGACGTGATGCAATCCACGAAACGTTGATTTTCGCCGAACATCGGTGTGATTCGCCCGTAATTGGGTCACTGCGCATCCTACTGCGCAGACCAGAGATTTGTGGAGCAGACTGCCCACGTAGAGACCATGGTCGGCGTCTTCAATAAGTGATTTATTCGGATGTATCTGGAGAGAGATGGCGATGGCCGTAAAAGCGGCACTAAAGAGCCGTACGACGACATGAGTTATAGTCGGTTAGAGTCGACTGTCACATCAATCAAACCTCGAAACCTTTTGTCTATGGTGCTGCGTGCCTCGAGAACTTTATTATGGCTGGCCCACGATAAATATACACATCGGACGCGTCACTGATACCATTTTTTACACTTGGCTTAATTTTTATGGTTGTTATTAATGTGACCTTTTCGCCGGAGATACGGGCCAATCACCGTTCCGGATGCTACCGTGTTAAAGAGTATACGGTCGCCATATTAAATTGAGAGATGCGTTCCGTTACAATCAAATGATATCAGCTTCTAGGTAAAAACAATCGTGTATAATTAACCGCGAATAAACTTGGATTAATCATAAAATTAATTTAATCAGGGGGTGAATGTGAATCTAACATCCCACCACTCCCGTAATTCAAAAGTACTTAATAAAAATCAGCATCATGACTTGTAAGTAGCAATAAGTCAACCGTAAGTAAGCTAAGATATTACTTAATGGTTAATCATTAGATACAACTGATTAACACTGACCAGGTAGCAAAAGCGAGTCTAAAAACCCACCACCAACATCCTTTTTTTTCATCATGCATACTTTATTGCCATTGACAAAGTACCAAAAATACTTCTCAATACCTTTTTTGACAAATTATATACATTTTTAACTTGATGTTAATATTAGAGGGACCTGAGAGAAATCGCGTATTTCATAGCCTATCCAAACACGACGATAAAACACGTCAGATCCTCGATTAACCATCGAGGAATTATCTCAGAGACTCAATCTCCAATATCCTCACGGATCGGTAAAAAGTGGAATGAAAATCTGGACTTTCTGGACTGGAATTTGACCCTTTTTACGCCAAATTGTAATTACAAATAAATGGTTTACGATAACATAAGACGAAAAAAGCAATGACTTTCTCCGAATCAATCCCATAAGTCCGGTTTAACACTCCGAAGAGTACTTTTATGCATTTGTTGGGCTGTAAAAGGTATAATTTAATACTAATTATTAAAACCCAATGAAACAGATGTTTACTGTTAACAATTGATTAGATGAAACGAGAAAATAAAAATCAATCATCCAATTTTGTAATTTTCTAGAAAGGGAATAATTCTTCACCATGATAATGGACTTATAAAGTGATAATGTCCTTATAAAGCAAAAATGACTTAAGAAAAAATTCAGGAGTTGAACTGGGAGCAGAGGCGCGCCGTCCACATGGTCAGATTGTGCGGCACACACATAGAGAAAAATGTTTTCAAAATATATCTGAAGTCGAAAACCACAAGAACGAGTATTTTGATTCAATGTCGGGAAGTTTTTTCTAATAAGGAATTGAAAAACTACAAGAAAGATTAGAAAAAGTGGCGGATTTACCCTTAGGCGCATAAGGCGCGTACTAGGGCCTCATTAATTCAGGGGGCCTTAAAGTTCAGCTCTCACGATTTTTTTTCATAACAAATAACCTCAGCTATAGAATCTTTTTCAGCTGGCTACTCCAACGTTCATATTTAGAACCATACAAGGCTTCGGGGCCCTCGGCATACAATCCCTGAATTTTTCTTAAGATAATAAACATTTTTAACATCGATCATCGAGAAGCTAATAAAAAAAGAGAAGAAGCAATAGAATACATTATTTTTTCTTATCAATAATGTCTATATTTATAATGCAAATTATAGGATTTATGGAGTAAAAATATTTTGAGGGTCTCAAAATTCAATTGCGCCTGGGGCCTCTCGTGTGCTAAATCTTCCACTGGTGTAATACATATTGATTGATTCTCTAATATAATACTAATATAATACATATTGATTGATTCTCTTTTTACATGAGGATACTATTCAGAAACGCGTAAAAAAGTTATATATTAAAATGGTAGATACGAATATTAGTCATCTACCATTTTTATAAATGAATTAAAATTAGTAATATTACTTCCACATCGATTTTTTTATTAAAAAAATATATTCTACATTACATATTAGTCATTACATTTTTAGAGACATATTTTAGAAAAAAAAATGAAATGAGACGTTTAAATTATCTAAAACTGACACATTGCACATCCAGGTAACTCGATTCTTTTATTAGCAATACTTGGAATAACGGTACTTTTTTTTGAAAAGGGTTTACTTAATGTTATTTTTGTTCACCAAATACCGTTACCCGCATATCGATAGTGAAAGTATATATATATATATAAATGCAACTATGAGCACTTAACTGTCCGAAGTGAGTTTAAAAGGAATACAGAATATTCCATTTTTAGCGGCGAGGTCAAAGAATATTCCTCGACAGATCTCGTCGACAAAAGCGTCTTAGATTTATTTACCTGAGGCGAGGATGCGAGGTGAATTTTCCGTCAAAGACAGTTATGCCATTTTTAGATCGATCCATTGAATTAATTGATTGATAATGAAGTGCGTCACGTGTAGTCGCACAATCGACATTGACAACAAGCAAGCGAGTCTGCCTGCGCAAAAACCATTTTTTTTTGCAGTTAATACACATTTTTTTGCTGATCGCTCATCAACAGAGGCGAGCAGTGACCTTGGACGTTTTTGCACGTCGTCATCGAAAAGGAAAACGAGCTTTGCGGCCAGGGCATCTCAAAGTTTTGGCTCGTCCGGTCAAAGGTCCCATCGTCGGTTACCGAATCGCGACTTTTTTTTATTGAGCGCGGTGATTCCCTCCCTGGATACCTGGTTAACATCATTAGTTGGGTCAATGTGACCCGACCAGCTCACAGGTGTGATTCGTTACCTGAGGCTGTACTAAATGGCCGGTTGTCTGCGCCTGCTGCAGCATCAGCGACCCTCATTTGCTGGCCGTGGCCATAAATCATAACGCCTAGCTTAGCTGCCCGCTGCATTTATTAATGTACGGCGATCGGGAAGCAGTGGCCAACAGTTGGATCAATACTGGCCATTGCGATATGAAAATCTATCGAAATTCATATAAAATCATCTGACTTTGTGGGGCCTCATTTCAGAGGCCCCATACATTTGTAGGTGGGAGTCATCTAAACATCTTTTTTCCTATATAAAATATATTTATATTAAACACTCTAACAATAAATTTATTACGAAAACAAGATTATTTTGTCTTACAAGTGTAGCTGTAACTGAAGCTCATTAAAAAATCTATAAAATAATGGGTAAAGTCTCTAATTATTAAGTTCTAAGTTAATGTTTATACGATTATATAATACCCATACGATTTATTTTGCCTGGTCTTTAAATGCTCTTGTACTTTGAATCTTGGAGATGCAATCTTATGCGATAATTCGTCAATGCTTTGTTGAGATCTGATTTCACCAAGGTCGCCCATCACCCGATTTAAATGGCAAGAACTAAAACTATTATTTTTTTATTGTGAGAACAGAATATGACATTTCTTACAGAAGTTAAGGAGGAATAAAAAGAAAAAAGATTACGATGATGTTCAGTTGCGGATTTCTCCTTAGACGGGTAAAGCACGTGCCTGGGGCCTCATTAATTCAAGGGCCTCAAAAGTCAGTATTCATAACAAAAATAACTAATAATAGCAGTATTCCCTAAATTGAGTTCGCTAACTATGGCCTTTACGATCATATTTCGAACCATATGCTCTGACTGTTCCACAGACCATGGTCCATGGATATAGGCGCGCAGCTACCTTAAGGCAAACCCTCGGCTAAAAGGCCTGCAGAAGGGTACTCATTTTTTCGAAAAATAATAATATTTGTAATATCTAGATCGGTTTTATGGATTATTAATTATGTATCGAAATCATTGAATATTGAGGTAGTGAGAATATTTTAAGGGGGGTGGGGCCTCAAAATTGCGCCTAAAGCCTCTCAAGTACTAAATTCGCCATTGATGATGTTTTTTTTCTAATTCCTCTAAAACAAAACATGAAATTTGGGATCCGCGTTTATCTATTTATGTGTCTTGGAGAAAGTACATCTTTTCAACTAAAAATATTGTATGGTAATAAATATTTCAGACATTTTGTGATAGGAATTTGACACTTTTATTAAAGGAAACGTGTTTGGGATTATTTTTAAATTAAAATTTTGGATTACATATGTTTTAACAGAGTTTTAAGTATGTAAAAATAATTCTCTTAAATAAAATACTTATATATGCGTCTATATCCGTGGAATCAAATGGTAATTATCAAGATATTAAATTGAATATTTTTTATTGCCGATTGTTAACGACGCCTGTGTTCAAATGATCCGTGAAACAGGTGGCCCTCAGAGCTAAAACTTGATGAAAGGTTCATCGGAAAAATCTCACACACACACATATTAACAACTCAACACCTTAATCCACCCGTAATTAATAAATTTTGCACCAAGTGATTTATGTGTTGGGAAAATGAAAAAAAAACTCCTTAATTAACAGATTAATGGCGGAATAAACAGGATTCTGGCTTTACACGCTCGGCGTTCGGAAGTCATTAGTCATTGCCATTTTAGTAGATCTCCTCGGCCGGTATACCTGCGGAATTATATACCTGGCAGTAATTAAAAAAAAGGGAGTTACATTTTAAACGAGTAGTTACCGTAGATTTCATAATTACCGTGTACATTTTTTCTGCATAGAAACTAATGGTTTATTTTGACATGGCGTCGGATAGATAAACAATGTTTACGGCAAATTTTGGAGCCTGCTAAAATGGAGCCGGAAATCTGCAGTCTAGACTCTAGACCAGTGGTTCTTAACGTTTTAGAAGTCACGATGCACTTATGATCAAAAGAAAAAGTGGCGGCGCAAAATTAAACAATCAAATGAAAATACGCGGATATAACTTTTATTACAAATTAAAGAATTTACATAACAGCTAAATAAAAAAAAATAAAAGTGAAGATATATGCATATACGGAATAACTGTAACTAAAACAATGATATACCTGAGCTTGTCGGATTTTGCAAATTTAAGATATTTAGGCTCAATTCTTCGTCTATACTAGTAAGTCTTTCTTTTAGTTTTTATATTAGTTATTGTTGAGAGACCGATATCACACAAATACGATGTTGAAAACTGCATCTTCAATGCCCCCATGTAGACAACTGGATATTCCTCTTGAACAGAAATCCAAAATTCCTCCATAGCCATTTCGAAAAATCTAATTTTTGGAATACGATCCGTCGAGAAGGAGATCAATTCTTCTTCTTCTGCGTACAAAAATCTGCAACTCGATGGAATCTTTTCTTCCAATAAAGTTAAATGTACTGGTTATTGCAGAAATAAATCCCTTGGTAATCCTTTCGTTAAGTGAATAAAACATATTTACTTTAGTAATTTAGTCAAGTAGATGTCACAATTTGTTGTGTTTTCCGTGAATGCTTTTGTTAACGTTAATCAAGTTTTTAAGAATATCTGCTATCATCACCATGGCCTAAGGATATAAGAAGAGAACTAAGTTAAAGGTTTTTAAGAAGTTTAAGTTTTTAAATATCTGCTAAATATGTCATTTTAGTAAACTAATCAAACTTCTATTTATTTCTATCAACCTAGCCGTGCTGATAGGTCTATTTGGAACCCCAAGCTTATGACTTTTCTCGAATAACTTTGTCCAAAAAAGTCTAAAGAATAAATATTATATATAATCATTGACTTCATATTGTTTGTAATTGCAGAAAAAAATAATAACAACAATATTCGCTTCTGTAATAACGTACGCGAATTTGGCGGACGTGTTCTTAGTCTGCTGTGGGATATCGCAGGGTGTGCGTGTACTCACATTTTGAGTAATAAAAAAAATCTAAAACATCGACCAAATTTTAAAGCATATCATGAATAACTATTTTTATTCTTAAAATAATCCATTTTTATAAAAATCTATCGATAAAGATTTCAACAATGTCTTAATTGAAGATGCGTTGGGTCTATTTTCCATTATAAATAGACCCCCTTCAGACGACTCGGTTGGTCTTGAGCCGCCGTTTCACACTTCAGTGCGAAAAAGCACACATTCGTATTTAGCTTCTGTAGAAATGCGTTTTTTTAAAGATTCCTAACTAACTAAACTAAACAGTGGCCTTATAACCCTGGGCCGGGTCTTTGCCACCTGGAGGCACCTCCGTCTCAGTCATGATGTCATGACTGTAGACGGACGTTCTCCAAGTTATCTAGGCTCTTCGAATAGGGGTCAGGTCGCCAGTCAAAGCCCGGGAATCGAGCTGTCACGCGCGGATTGTAACAATAATAATTATTCGAGGTTATGGCTAATTCGTATTTAATTCACGGTCTGATCGGGTGCTACGGGCACCTCCTGTAGCACACACGTCACCGAATTGGCCTGGATAGCGGCCTGGCTCCTCATAGCTCCGTAGAATCTACGAAACTTACGATTGTGCCCAACCGCTATCGCCACCACGTCTAATACCGGCACGCGACAACAATCGACTTAAATATTTCGATCTGATGAATTTTACCACATTTACAACTTGGTCTAGTACAGGTTTTAGTGGTGTTACTGGCAATGTTTGCGAAAGGGGCGCGCTGTCCATATGGCCAGATTGTGCGACGCACACATGCGTCGGAAGATTAGGTGTTTCCCCTTATTAGGCAATTAAAGTTCTGCATACTGTTGTGAAACTAGAGATTCTCTATGTAAAAAAAGATATAATATTAGAGTTTGCCAGGGTAACAAATCCTTTAAGTAGCCTACCATTAACGGAGCACCATACTACACACAACTCCAACAAGAAATATAAAATAGTGAATCTAAATCAAGAATTCAACTCAGAGAATCACAAGCGCGATAGTGATAAGGTCAACCTTTGACACGTGCAATCGATTCGATCTTTCTTCGGCTTTTATCCTTTCGCGAACGATTTACTGTTTTTAGCAATTTTTTCACCTGCAACAAGCGAATATTTAAAAACAAACGGATAAAACGGATTCTGCATCCGCGTGCATGTAATTAGAAATCGATTATTAATTAACGCCTCGGGTATAAATATGATTATCGGGGGTGGCCAAATCTAATTAACCGAATAATAAGAGGTGACCTTTCGAATCTCGGAAGCCGTGCCGTGTGTGGTATAACTGGTACAACACATTGTGCGATTGATTCGATCAATGGCATATGGTTGGGACAAGAAAGCCATTGATTCCATTGATGAAAATTAATCGATTGATTTTTCATACGCTGATTACGCCCGCTGCAAATGAGATACATATGGCTCGCGGGTTCATTTTTTTTTGTTATTAAATTAATTACCCCGCTAAAAATTAATATTATCGTGTTATTTATACGGCGGTGCTAACTCGATCCGTAAAACCTTGGCATGCCACCAGTTTTCACGTCGAGATTAAAATGTTTTTTCACATGGCGGCGTTAAGTGAAGCTTTCATACGTGTGAAATCGTTAGGCCCGATTAACTAAAATTATTGAAAATAATAAAATATATAATATATGTGCACTGGGAAATACCTCAGGAGCAGGCGGGCTTCGTAAGAGGAAAAGGAACCAGAGGGCAAACTCTCATTATACCCCAAACCAAAGAGAAGAGCAGAAAATTCAACATATCGGTGGTCTGCTGAGAATACCGTGGACCAATTAAATTAAAATTAAAATTAAACTATTCATTATATTAATTAAAATAAATATTAAATTTACATAAATATATATCAAAGGCGTTGTTTATGTTGTGCTGAAAACGGTACTTAACATCTTTGAAACTTCTTACCTTTCAGGTTTCCGAACCCAAAACATTTCTCTCTTTCTACTCTGTTTCTTAATGACTCTGCCATATTTGGACTCTCTTTAGTCTCCCTATTAGTAAATCTTGATTCACCAAACATGAGCATAACAGGAAGCACGAACTCAAAGGACCTAAATACAATGAGTATTATAACTTTTAGCTGCTGGACTCTCTCTTATCAGAACCAAGGCTTTTGAGACAGAATTAAGTCACTTAAAATGGGACCTAATAAGCAACTGCGAGGTCAGAAGAAGCGGATACAACTTCCTAAATCTCAAAAATGGTAACTGCCTCACCTATAATGGTACACCTTTCGGACGTATAATTGGCGTTGGCTTCCTAATTAATAAAATGATCAGGATAAGCACATTCGAATTCAAAAATCCATCAGACCGTGTAGCAACAATATATATGTGTGTACGTATATGTGGGTATGTATGAATATCATCATTTCATCATTTGCCAGCCACAAGGCTCTCACTTGTGGAGGGCATGGGCCTTACCAAACTCTTGAATGTCAGTCAAGGCCAAAGGAACCTGGCTCCCCTTTCGTGTCCATACTGCGGGGACCCAAACCGTCTTGGTATGCAGTTTTTTGTAAAGAGTTTCACTCTCTTGGCCATTGCTGGCATTGGATGTACATCTTCTACCATGTTGGTATCGGATTTTACCCTCTCGATTATGTCCAGGCAAGTAGGAGGGGGTTTGTCTCGGTATTCGTTTGTTATCTTCTCTAAGGCGTTATCTGCTTATCACAAGTCACGGGTGACAAGTAGCGAGCGACCACACATACACACCTATATAGATATACAATGGCATACATATGCACATCTGCTCAAAACGAGTCTCAAGTAGCCTGTCGCAAGTGATTATTGGCCCTGTCACGCAATAGCAATCCTTTCATCATCGGAAAGACCTCCTCAGAGAAAAGTATTCTCCCCCTAGAAAGAAGTAAGAGGAGCGAAAGTATCGAGATTAGACCAATTTTTGATCAACAGATTAAGGTTTTCCTTTCCAGTGTATACTATCTATATATGTATACATGAACATATCATCGAAGGGAATGACATCCCGCTATCATACAAAATGCTTAGAACTTAAAGCATGCTTAGAATTAATTACGTAAAGGTATGTAGAAGCACTTCTTAGTATCTCTGTCACCAGTAAATGGTGTAAAGATGCGACTATCCCGGGCTAGGTTGACCTGGCTCCCTAGCCATCCAAAAGCGAATGACGGGATAGTTCCTTGTGTCGTTTCCCATCACAATACCTCTTCCTTCAAACTCGCCCCGTCCTCCAGGCCATAGTGGCACCGAGGAAATTCATTCGGATGGAAGTAATGCCACACCCGGCAGCTGTTTTAGACTATCGTTAGGGCGTGCGATGTTGGGACCTCCGTAAGGTTAGTGAATCAACCTACACCATGATTACGTAGCCAACTAATGCTGTTCTCGGCGTACTTCGGAATGTCGGAGGACACCCCAACAACGACGAGCATGCGAAGAATGGCAAAATAAAAGCCATATAAAATCATCATCATGGACCGCTAAACGTACAAGTTTGTCTGTACCTAAAGAAATTCTTTGATACTTTGAGCATCTCGCCAGCCGAAACGATAGCTTGGAGAAGCTCGTCACGCTTGGAAACGTACAAGGACGCAGGGTACGTAGGGTAAGGAACAGGAAACGTGCAAGGACGCACCGTAGTAGCTGCGATGCGAGATGCAGAATGCAGAGAATCCTGGAGAGAGAAAATCAAGAAGATTCAGAACAAAAATGGTCACGGTCCTCACGCATGAGGATGCCGACTAAAAAAGTTATGCACGAAATGCCTTTCAATGACTAATTTTCGATAAAAGGTGGATTAGATCTATGTATTGCGTATTAGTGCGTATCGTCACAAATCTATGTGGAGGCGAGCCGTTATCTCTCGATACACTAACATGTGTACATTATTATGTACAGGAAGAGATTTAACCACCACCCCACCCCCTGCCTCCACATAAAATGGAACGATTTTTTGTCTAATCTGCCGATTTAGATTCTGATACGGAAAATCACGCGATCTTTTCATTAGCGTGACCCCAATGTCTGAGAACTTTGAACTAAACAACCGAATTAGTGGAAATTCGTGAAAAACACACGTAACCATCTGTGCTCTTACACTTGTTCATTAAACGAACGTATAAATTAAATTAATATATGAGTTATTGACGAAATATTCATTTAATTATTGATAATATCGATATAATATTAATTTATAAAAACTACAACAATTTTGTATTATTTTTTTCAGAATTTAATTGTTTTTACATTGGTTTTTTTTTGCTTTATCCTAAAGCTCCATATAGAACTTGGACAGTGGAAATACTAAGTCCACCACTTTAATTAGAAATGCTTTAGATACTGTATCACCAGAAACTCATATAACAACATAATCATATTTTAGTGAGGTGGATAAAGACCATATACAATAGAATGAATGAATTTATCTTAAATTATCTTCGCTTTGAAATGAATCATTAAATGATTAAATGTTTTTATGTGACTTTGCTCGACGAAATGGGTCTATTGTATTATTGGCCTTTCAAAGTATTAGAATATTTATGTCGAATCTTGACATCTTCACTTAAGATTTGGAAATGAAAATCCCATAGCCCACCTCCCCTTTTCCAAGTCACGCCACTGACGTAACCCACGAACTAGTATTAAAAAAAATATGACACACTTCTCTAAAAGGTTCACCATCGCTGATATAGTGCAATACATATGTAATGTAAATAGCTGACGCAATTACTTATGTAATGTGATGATGAAATACATTTGGATATGCAGGCAAACTTTTTTTTATATTGTGGGATTTCTTTTCCCTTTATTCCATATACCGCATAAAAAAAATCGAATGAAAAATCAGCGCACAAAATCAGGTTTGAATGTAATTACATAAAATTTCTTAAGAATTTCCATCATGAATTCTTCTTTCAATCAATCCTATTTTTTTTTATACATACTTATGCAAATTAATATAATTTACATCCGTGGCAGATTAATTTTAACACGGTTTTGATCTAACACGGTCAACCAAAAAGAACGAATACTGTATTTTTACACGATTCTCAGACACAAAAAATAACAGATTTATTAATAAATACTCCTTTTTTTTTTTTAAATTAATGGTTATATTATCTTACTGAGCATATATTTTTTTTCTAATAATATATTTAATGCATATATTTAAATAAATGGAGTAAGCTAAAACCCAAGATGACTTTGATAATCTCTTAATTAAATAATGCATCCCTGAAAAAATATGTATATATTTGATCTCTAATGGCTTTCTCATCTCAGAACTAGTATGCCCTGGGAAGGAAAACCCTAAATGGTATAGTCTCAATATTTTCGCTCATTTTCTTTCTTTCTAGGGGATCCTCTCTTTGAGGAGTTATTTTCCATGATGAAAAGATGGCTCTTGAGCGATAAGGTCACTAATCACTTGCGACTTGTTATATACCAAGGCAAAACCCATCCTTCTTACCTGGACACAGTCGGGAGGGTAAAATCCTTTACCAGCAGTGGTAGAAGATATACGTCCAATGCCAGTAATGGCTAAGATAGGGAAAACTCTTTACAAAAAACCGTATACCAAGACGGCTAAGGTCCCCGCGGTATAGACACAAAATGGAAGCCTTCACTTCATGTTTCTTGGGCTCGACTACCATTCGAGAGCCTGCTGAAGCCCATTGGGCTAAAACAAGATTATTGTTAGACTTTCCAAGCTTGTATAATATTCTAATCTATTTAAAAATGCCGATAACAAGTTGTGATTTTCGAAGAACTTTGATATTCGTGTTTGTTACTAAGAATATTTTTTTATTACATTCCGACAACCCCCCCCCTTTACCAATTATTGTTACTAGGGGCCTCTGAGGTGTAATTAGCATCAGAAAGTTACAATTGATTGTTTCTATTTTATAAGGAAAAAAATATTGTTTAAATTTCTTGAACCGTATTCCTAAAAAACGAATCGGGTTTAATCGAAAATAACAAAAAAAAGTATTGAGTGTCGCATAAGAAAATGTTTTAAATTACAATTTGAACATTTGCAATTTAAAAAAAATATATTAGAAACTACAGTATAATTGATATCGCCATTATACGATACTTACATACGATCAATTTACAGTGTAACAATAAATAAGTAAGAAAAAAACGCGCATAACTCTCCGCCGAAATGTTTTGACATTCTTGAACGATTTAACGTCAATTTGTTCAAATAGAAAACAGTCCACGTGCTAAGAACGGAAACGTTTTCGATATAAAAAAAAGGTAATTTCATTTAAATCACGACTCCTTCAAAGTAAACCGCTATTCCTATCGACGCAGCATTCAATCTATCGAGTGCAAGTACGAGATGACGAGGCGTTCCGCGGCAACGAGGTGAAAAACACAAATATTTAATAAACAATCTTCGAAAAACATGAAATTCGAATAAAAAAAACGTGTGGATTTTGGCGGCGAGTCTCGTGGCTAATGTGAGTTTCATGTCACGCAGTATCATTACTCTTGTTAGACCTTATGGACCCCATATAACGGGTGTGTGTTACAGCTCATCTGTACAGATGATTCATTTGACATGGACCGTGATTATTTTTCGTGGAAATGGCCCCACGAGTTGTCGCATCGGCACGAAACTCTAAAAAAGTGTCATGCCACAATCACAAGAAGAGCGCACGCGGAAATTAGCACGCGATCGATTCTATCGACAAAATAATATACAGTTCTTGTCTGATTCCAGGTTAAATTTTAGTTTACAGATCATCAAGATTGTCTTGAGAAATTCTCTTTACTTACAAAGCACCTTTCACATCTGAAACACCACACTGGTTGGCAAATACTTCAAGAGCAAGCGGGGTTCGTAAGAGGAAAAGGAACCCGAGAGCAAATTCTCAATATCCGCCAAATCATATAGAAGAGCAGAGAGTCTAACATACCGGTGGTGTTTCATAGACTACAAAAAGGTGTACATCTTATTCGAAGCCTGTATAAGAACAACACTGCAATGATCAAAATCGAGCCGAATTCATCGGAAAAGTTTTCAGTGCTCAAAGGGGTGAGACAGAGCTGTATGAGAAGAGCCCTTGAAAACTACCGGAAAGTGTGAGGCTGAGATTAGAAGGCGAATAGGAATGGCTAAAAATGCGATGTCATCAATTTGGAAAAATTGGGGGAATATCCAAAAAGACAAAAAAAAGTTAGTCATAAACATGATAAAGAAAATTGACGCCTTTGAAATGTGGTGCTGACGACGTCTGCTGAGAATACCATGTACCAATTAAATTTAAATTAAAGTTAAACAATTAAATTAAAGTAAACTATTCATGTTGTTTATGTTTATGTTGTGCTCAAAACGGTACTCAAAATCTTTGAAACTTCTTACCTTTCAGGTTTCTTCGCCCCAAACATTTCTCTCTTTCTACCCTGTTTTTATTGACTACCATATTTGGACTCTCTTTAGTCCCCTAGTAGTAAATCTTGATTAAAAAACATAAACATAACAACAGGAAGCGAGAACTCAAAAGACCTAAATACAATCAATATTATAACTTTTAGCTGCAGGACTCTCTCATCAGAACCAAGGCTCTTAGAGCTTGAGACAGAATTAGGTCACTTAAAATGGAACCTAATAGTTCAGAAGAAGCGGATACAACTGCTTAAATCTCAATAATGGCAACTGCCTCGTCTATAACGATATACCTACATGCTACACAAAAAAAACGTTTAGTGTAGATATTACAAGATATTAATAAAGAATTCATCAATATCTCGACTTGAAATGGTTGGAATAAGGAAAAATAAGGATAAATAAGAAAAAAATAAGAATAAACAATAATAAAATCAGAATAAATAATAATAAAATGAGAATAAATAAGAATAAATAATAATAAAATGAGAATAAATAAGAAAATATAAGCATAAATAATAATAAAATGAGAATAAATAAGAATAAATAATAATAAAATGAGAATAAATAATAATAAAATCACAATAAATAAGATAAAATAAGAATAAATAATAATAAAATGAGAATAAATAAGAAAAAATAATAATAAAATGAGAATAAATAAGAAAAATAAGAATAAATAATAATAAAATGGAAATAAATAAGAAAAATAAGAATAAATAATAATAAAATGAGAATAAATAAGAATAAAAAAGAAAAAAATAAGGACAAATAAGAATAAATTAGAAACAAGATTATTTAGCATTTTGTGCAAAGAGATGTATTCAGTGCACGGAGATTTACTGTATCAAAGTGAAGTACGATAACTATCTCGCGGAAAAGTTTTAAAACGATTTTGTGCTGAATATAAATATGTGTATTATAATTGTAATAATTATTGGTAAACAATCTTAATAAAACTATAAAATATTTTTTTTTTGGGCGGGGGCGGGAATTAATTCTTTCAGATTTAGGGGGCTGTGACATGAAAGTAATTGGGAAGCACTGCTCTATAGGATTCTTTGATACTTTTGGCATCTCGCCAGAAAAAATAATAGCCTGGAGAAACTCGTCACGCTTAGAAACTAGCAAGGATGCAGGGGAAGGAGCAGTGCGCCCACCAGCTGGAACGATGGAGAATGAAGAGAATCCTGGAGATAGAAAATCAAGATTCGGAACAAAAATGGTCACGATCCTCAGCCATGAGGGTGCTGATTAAAGAAGACATAGCACCTTAGCTTGCTCGAATCAGGTTTCATTATATATTAGAAGACATTTCTAAGATATCTCTACATGAGGGAGTTTGGATTCTACCCAAGTTATACCCCAGCGCATGGGTACAGTACTGCCTGGGGTATGTAACATTCGAGAAAAGAAGGTCGATTTACTTGGCAAAGCACTTCTTCAAGCTGTTGGTTGGTGCAGTACTTGTACTGTGCGAGTTGTCCTTATGGGCGCCAGTTTATTACCATCGAGCTTGTTCGCGTGTGCTTTTTCTTCCGCCAAATGTGAGGACAGGTACTCTCGGATGCTCTCCGGTAGTCAGAGTTATTACTCTGCTCAATGTCTTGGTCGCCTTTGTAAATAAGTGATATAAGATTTTATAATTTCATATAACGGATTAATTAATGACAGCATTTAAACATGTTTTATGTTTTATTACATTTATGTTTTATTTACATTTGATATTATATTTTTATGCGTGATTGACTACCTGGGTTATTCTGCAATGCCAATCAAGCATTGTTTTTTATGATAAATAAATAAATAAAAACACAAACATAAGATGCCAGAAGTTCAATAAATTCATTCTCGGATTTATGCCAATTAAGCGGAATCAATAAACGCATTTTAAATATGAAGATGAGTGATCGGTATTCAATTAATCTTCAGATTTAATATTCAATTGGCAACAGTAGTTTCGCTTAAAGGGCCCGCTGAGTAAGTTTAGCGAATCCAATTTTATTACGCGGTTGTTGTATCCGCCATTAAATTAAAGCATTGCCTTCTATCAAACCGTGAAAACGCAAAAGCACTCGCTGCTTCGTTAAAGAAATATTATATTCATTTATTTTATCGAGATGCGGATTTGCCACGATATATTTTGGCACAGTCTCTTCATAATTGGCGACAGACATTTGAGGGAATGCGAGGTTGTCCGCGCGAGAATCGTTGACCCAAGTTCGGTTCGCATCGACCTTCCGAGGATTTGTTCCAGCAATTACGTGAACAGCGTGAAAGTGGCGAGGCTACCGAGGAAATCTCAAGACTGTTTGGTCATTCACCACGGAACTTGAAGAATTTTCCCAGAAACCGAGACACAGACACCGCCTTTGATGGATGGCGCAATGCCCGGTATGTGCACAAGGATGGAGCAGTAAGCACTATGGATGGATGGATGGCTCTGAAGAGCGGCTTGTGAAACCCGGCGGTCCATGGCGAATCTGCGCCGTGGATATTACAACATTGTAGATGGTCATAACTCCAGCATTCGCAATAAAACGGCTGCGAAAGGCTCCCGACGATTTTTCATACACAAATCAATATATATGTGCATAGTCTGCTCGGTGTAAATACATAAAATATTTTTTTGTTGCAGCAATTTTCTCAGGTATTTTATGATTTATCTCCGAAGAATGATACGCATTCTGATCAATTATTTCAACAAAAAATAAATAAACATTCATTAATCAATTTTATACTTAGTCAGTCTCTTAAAAATTATTTCCCTTTTTACACTCTTTTTAAATTACACGGTTAAAAAAGAATAAAACGAATTCATTTAAAAATCATTGCAAATCGTTATTATAAAAATATATTATTTAATTGTAAATGCTGTCGTTGCTCCCCACAATTCGTAACCGGAATGGGTTGAGAGTTTCAGAATTATTCCAGCTCCTAAAAGATAGAGACATATATAGGGAAAAGGTAAAAATCAGTAGATCTCCTACGTCCAAAAATGGACAAAGCACAGAAGAATATATGAAAAGATTTTTAAAAAATCCTAATTTGAAAAGCGGAAAAAAATAGATATTATAAATATAGGAGGTATGTACATTTTTTTTTATTTTGACCCTTGATCTATCGGCTGTAGAATGTCTATGGTATAGAGAGGCAATAAACCACTTGATGCATTTATTTTAAAACGTCTCGGAAAATCATACTAAGATTTATTCTCAGGTTAGATCAGTGATTCCCAAAGTGTGAGCCTGAGTGTCGTCATTTGGGCGCCGGGAAATATTCAATTTAACAATTCGGCAAATTTGTTGGAATTCCCAATTCTCAGAATTTTTGCGCTCGCTTTTCTCAAGTAGGTCAAAAATTTTAAAAAAAATGTGATGTATTAAGGGAGTCGCGGAAAAATCTGATGTTTTAAGGGAGCCGTAAACCGAAAAAGAATGGGAACCTCTGGGCTAGATTATTCACTAGATAGAAATAGAATAACTATTCTACGTGCTATACATTGCTTTCTCAATTTACGCAGATTTTATATATCTGAAACTCATCTACCATACAGATGAAGGGTATTATTTCAAAATATATCTCTTCATCTTTTTTTACAGAAGAAAAAGTCGCATATTCGGAGATACTACTGCTAAAATCTAGAGAAAATTTTAAGCAGATCCTTCGCGTTCAATCAAACCTGACGTCCTTGTTTACTAATGTCAGGTGCTTACCCTTAAGGCAAAACGATGTAAGACATCGGGGCCCCGACATTTAGGGGCCCTTGGGGCCCTTGGCATTAAAGGGCCATTCAGGCGACGATAACAATCATATTGCAAAATGCACAATGATCAGAAAATTAAATAAATTTAAATAAAAATATAGCGAGTCAAAATCTCATGGAATTGCCCATTGATATTTTTGATCCACAGTCAATATGGTTTTTATTACTTTCAAGTAGTTTTAAAGTTTGAAACAAAATAAATAATATTTCGGAGTAATGCCAATATATTATCAGACGCATAGCTATCTTAAGGCAAAACAACAAAACGGATCGGGACCCTCGGCATTTAGGTCCCCATATTTTTTTCGAAATAGATAAAGTTTAAAACAAAAAGAAAAAATATTTCTCAGTAATGCCAATAATTTATAGTGTAGCAATCTTAAGGCAAAACAATACAAGGGATCGACGCCCTCGCCATTTAGGGGTCGTGTATTTTTCTAAAAATAATAATATTTATAACTTCAGTATAAAAGTGAAAAAAGCAAGAAAAAGTTCACATATCAATTTTTTTCCGCAGTCAATATACTGTTTACTTTACCGAGTACTTATCAGACGCATAGCTACCTTAAGTTAAAACAATGAAAGGAATTGGGGCCCTCGGAATTTAGGGGGCCTCGGCATTTAGTCAGTGGGGCCCGTGAATTTTTCTAAAAAAATAAAAACATACCACTTAAGGAGCTGAATTGTATTTTTATCTATTAGAATAGAAGCCATGGTGTTATTTTAAGCAAAGATTCTCTATTTTTTTACAAGTAAAAATGATCGATCACACCCAAAAACCTGAAACGTCATCGTAGCCAACAATCCAATATGGCTACCAATGTCAAGATATGCCATGTCGATAATTCTAATCTCATGCTATGCAAATTTTGTTATCATATAAAATTATCTATAAACATAAAAAAAAGGATTGAAATAAGATATTGATAAAGTCAAGTTAATATTTTGCGAGACGAAAAATATTAAATTGCCATGTCGGATTGTTAAAAAAATGGCGATTAGACTGTTATATAACGCAATTACCCGAACTATTAATTCAGATAACGCCGCGCTATTAGCGCGGAATTCGCAAATTCATCACAATACCATTAATTGACGTTGTTCTCGGCGAAAAAAAAATCATTATTGATGGATACGTGATATATCTTAGAATTAGCATACAAATTGCAATGCAAAACGAAAATTTGCTTATACATTCCTTGCCGTATATTTAAGCGAGTTGACGACCTTTGCATAGTGCTGAGCGGCTGAAATTGGACACCGCTCTCGGTGAAACGCTTCCCATTTCACTGTGCACTGATAACGGCGTTAATATTTATATAATTAGATAACAGCGCAATTAGTGCGTGATTCAGGGATCGAGTGATGCAAATTGTGCGAGATGTGGAAGCGCACGCACCGCTCCTCGGGCTCCACAAGTGGGACGAGGTGTGATAACGGTGCGGCAACAATGCAGACGATATCATTAGATGAGTCAGCAGGTCCGCTGCAGGTCTCCGCTGCAACTTGCAGCTGCACAATGACTTGGCTGTAACTTTGACAGAACTGGTCAACTCGGACCTCATTAATGCACAATTAACGCAACATATTTTTCATCACCTCCTTCTAATCTATGCACGGAATGGTACATACTCTCCCGTGTCATGGGACCAGCTTTCTATTCGCTGGTGGCACTTGTGTGGTAGCCGACACCGTCTCGCATTGGCACTCCATCGATTGTTAATGTTAACGAGTAACTCATGGCGTCCCATATAATGTACCGACGCTCTTCAATATATAAATAATTAATTATTTTTAGCTTTTATTAACCTAGCCGAACCGATGACAATCATGAACCTTTTTTGTCATTATTTATGTTCTTATCGCTCCGTACTGGATAAGAGCGAGAAAAAACATTGCGCATATGCAAGTGCGAGCGAGAAAAAACATGGTGTTGTGCAAGTGGTGAAACCCCAGAGCCGAGGGCGTGCCCAAGTCGCGGCGGAAGATCGTCGATTTTTTATTTATTTATTATTTAATTAACCCTGAAGCGAGTTTTTGCCACCTGGAGGACACTTCCGTCTCAACCATGATGTCATGACTGTGACGGACGTTCTCCAGGTTATCTTGGCTCTTAGAATACGGGCCAGGTCGCCAGCCATAGGCCCGGGAGCCGAGCTGTCACGCGTGGATTGTAACAATAATAATCGGACGAGGTTATTCAATTCGTATTTAATTTACGGTCTGATCGGGTGCTACCTCCGGTAACACACGCGTCACTGAATTGGCCTGGATAGCGGCCTGGTTCCTCATAGCTCCCTAGAATCTACGAAACCATGATTGTGCCCACCACTATCATCGCCACGTCTGATACCGACACGCGACAACACTCGACTATTAGTCGATTGATAATTCCATTTTTATTTTCATACAATATAGACCCCGTCGGCCAGAGCCGTTGGTTTCGAGCCGTCTTGACGGATCGGTTAATCATTCCATTGGTATACGTTTATCTATGCGTAACTTAAAGCAGAGGCTGAACGTAAAAAACAGCTGGGCCATGATGAGGTTGTAGTCCCCTCCCTCTCATATGTAGTACAGTGAGATTGAACCAAGAACATAATAAGAATAACCAAATTTTCAGTTGATGATAATATTCGAATTCCAGAAAAAATAAAAATGTAAAATATAGTCGAAAAACTTTGACGGTGTCGCTTAATTTTCGAATCGAGTATAAATTATAGACCAGCGGGGCATATACAGGTCTGCCCCAGACATAGCTTTGCGCAGTAAACGAAAAGCGACCTTCTGTATACGGTAATGCGTAATTTTTGTCTATACCTCCATTAATGATAAACAACACTCGTTCGCGTCAAAGCTAGCTACCACGTTCTGAAGCATATTGCAGATAATTATTATTTTTTATTAGTAGAAATGTGTGTGGGGCAGTGTCCCGGTTGCCCCTAAGGACAAACCGCCCCTGACCTACTTATAAGAATATACCTTTTGTTTTGATTATTTGTTTACTTTCTATAACGCTTCCTGATAAACTGCGGTTTTCTATAACTAATTTGTATTTGATCTAGCCCATTCCATAGCGCTCCCTCCTACAACGTAAATTTACATGTCCAAATTACGTATTTCGTAAAAATAGGGTCAATACCATTTGGTTGACAATAAAACGTGTCACGTGACTTTGTGCAAGGTCATTTAAAAGATGCGAATAGAGAAATGGTCGATGTATTGATTTCGCTCAATTTACAAAACAAAACTAAAAAGCGTTTTTTGCAAATTTTGTACGATTCCTTGGTTTCTATAACGTGGTCCCGATTTCTTCGTTATAGAAGGGCCGACTGTATTTGTGTATTTATTCATTAAATCAATTTTCATCCTATTCCAATTTTAACGTTCTTCAACATCAATCCTCAGCTATTTAACTCTCTACAAAATAAGAAAGAAAATACTTATCACTTCCTTATCAGATTCCTATTTCCAACGTCACACGCCTTCAAATTGCAAGCCTTCGAAAATTCAGATAACCTTTACAAAGAGTGATGAAAAAAAATTGGAAAGTAATTTTGCTGAATCTCGAAAAAAACGATTTGGTATTTAAAGTATTTTTTCACCAAATGTTGTAAAAGGATTTGAATTACGGGTTTACTTCTTTTAGTTTACTCTTTTACTTCATCACCGAAAACCTTTGCTTTATTGCACTTGAATAAAAAGTATTGTTTTATATTCATCATTTTTAATTTAACTTTATCTTAATTTATTACCTTTATTTAATCTTGAAAAAATAGTATGCAATAAATAGAGTTTTTAGAATTTTACTAAGAAAATACGTAAAATGTCACAAAATCGCCAAAATAAAATCGAACGACGACTCATTCTAGACCAAATTATAAAAAAAAAACGCTTTTTTTCTAATAATCATTTTAATGCTTTTTTTTTAAATAGCCATATTAATTTTATATAATAATAATACAACATGACCATGTAAAAATGAGTCGAATTTCTCATATTAAAGGTTATTTACATGAAATGTGCTGAGAAGTTGAAAAACAAAACATAAATATTTTTTTATATAAAATATTATTATACTCTTGCCCAGCAAATGATGAATATGCGGTATTTTTTTAAAGTGGTGCAAGTCCATTTTCGGAATTAATATTTAATATACGTTTTGGTTAGATTTTGATTTAATAACATATTTTTATATTTAAAATCTGTGTAGAATTTTCTCGTTAGTTTATCAAAATTAGCGAAATTATACAAATGTTAATAATTTTCTATAAATAATAATAACTGTATTGATTAACGTGTGCCAATATTTTTATACTTTTGCATGGAATAGTACCAGTTTCAAAAATAACGACTCATATATATTAATATTATACAGGTTTTTTACTTCAAATTCACATTTTTGCATTTCAAATTAACCTCTTTTCAATAGACATTTAATGGAAAATGGGTCAATTTGAAATGCAAAATGGTTAATTTGAAGTGAAAAACCTGTATTAGGTATACCAATCCATTTTTTGTGTGTATTTTTTGAGATCAGTCTGTCCTTAACACGGTGGAGTAAACATCTTTGTACGTTTTTTTTCTATAGTACTGTTTCTCAACTTTTTGTGTCATATATTTTATTTTAATATTAGAAATAAAATGAGCAAGCTCGAAGCTTTCAAATAGGATACAAAAAAATGGATTTTTTTTCGGTAAACCTAATATAAAGAAAATAAACACATAAATTACTAAAAAAAATATATTACTCGTTTATAATGTATACGACAGATGATGAGGATTATCACTTTTTTCTTATGATAGAATACATTTACCTACTTCTTATACAGTGTTAATCCTTAACATGTTGCATTTCTGAACACATTTAAAATTTGTCTTATTGAAATATATTGATGATTTACAGGTTTTTTACGTCAAATTCACCCATTTGATGTAAAAAACCTGTGACAGATTCCCTATTTTTTTTAAATTTTATTTAGTTGATAACATTGACGTCCTTGTTGTATGTGTGCTGATTGATCGGTATGGAATTACAAACATCGCCTAATTGGCGATGGTGGTCAGCAGCGTCGCCCTCAGCGGCGGCAGAGTCATATTTCCGGAGATGTCCACGGTCAATCCGCATCCACGTGTGGTGTCAGTTACGGTAAAGCAATATATCACAAAGAAAACCGGTCGCGGATCAGATGTACGTGGATGTATTGTAGTTTCGGTGGCAGGACGCTGCTCGCTCCTCCGAGGCGTGACGTCTCCCCAACCGGTTTCATTCAGTTTCGTCATCGGCCGCTACCAATCACATAAATCCACTCTAATCTCCGGCCAGATGTACATCGTCTGCGATTGATCGGGTTTTGGGCCTGGGTGCTCCCGAGGGCGCCTCAGGTGGTCTGCGAACTGATCACGATACCTCACTTATTAATAATTCTGGTCAAATTCACGAAGCCCTAGTCATCTTCAATCAACTTCTAATGTACAAGGTTTCATATAGGAAAAACGCCAATCATACCTATTTTTATAAGGTGCATAAAGCGCGCGCCCTAGGCCCCAAAATTCATGGGGCCTCAAAAGTTATTTCTCAATAAAAATAATTAATATATATATAAGCAGTATTCCCTTAATTAAATCGACAAATAAATAACTCCTTTTATGACATGTTTATCCTTACGGTCATATTTCGAAAACGTATGCACTGACTGTTGCGCAGATCATGGTGTATATTCTAATTTATATTTTTTTCCACAGTCTTAATGGTTTTTATTACGTATTTAAACTCAAGGCAAAAGATTTAGGAGTAATATCCCAGATAGAATCAGAACCGGAGGCCCAAGGCGTTGCCTGGGGCCTCATTAATTCTGTGGGGCCTCAAAGTTCAGCTCTCAAAACGATTTTTTTTATTATTCAATTTCGTTTTCATAAAAAAAATAATTAATGCTACATTTAGGCAAAATGATGAAAGCAATCTCTGTCCTCAGAATGCCCTCTGCCTTTGAATTTTTCTAAAAATGATAAATATTTGTAACGTAGAGATCGCTAATATCGATCATCGAGAAGCTATTAAAAAATAGAAGAAAGTGAAAAGGCTATCTTATTTTTAAATAACGTATCCAAAACATAGACAGCACATCAGATGCTGTAGGGGTAGTAAAATTATTTTAAGAAAGGGGGGCTTTAAAATTAAAATTCTCAAATGCTAAGTCCGCTTCTGCGTCGGGATAAACTAATAAAAAAATAATGATAAAAATCAATACAAAATAAGAAGTTGAATTTATTTTAAGTGATGTAGAAATAAATATGCTTCCAAAACTGGAAAATATATACATATTGATTTAAATCAGGGGTGTACAACCCGGTGTTTTCATGCTGTCTTGAGAGCTGTTGATGCGACAAAATCTTTTTTTTAAAGAATTACATTTTTTATGGGAATATTTAGACGTGGGGCCTCAGTTGCGTAGAGGGCCTATCAAGATAAATAAATTTGTTTTTTTTATGAGAAAAAACCAGATCTCAGCTGTCTGGTAAATAATTTGAAAATATACAGTTGTTTCTTGGTATTCATTATTAAACTTGTTCTAAGTAAAGGCTGCAGTAATCCGGACTAATCCCTAACATGTTTTGTTCCTACCGTATTTAAACTCACCACTAAAAGCCAACGTTCATTATCCTAAGTGCTCATATTCTAAAAAATAAAATATTTAATTTCCTAAAAGCCTAAAATAAAATAATTCGCACGTTTTTGATTATATTATTCTTGTTTATATTTTTTATAACCGTGCTAAGGAAATCTGCATAAAAACGATTCGAGGTTAAGGACGGTGCGTTTTAATTCGACTGAAATCCATGATTAGTTTGTGGCGGTTGATCTAAATATCATATGTTGGGCCTGTTGATCATAATTATGGGAAAATTCGAACAATAAATTTGTAGTCAGAAACCTGTATGCGGGCTATCTGTACTCGCCTGCCGAAACCTGACCCGATGTCTGAAATTTCATCTGGACACATCCATCCGGGGGTATACCCGGGGTCATCAAACCAAAAATTTAATTAAAAATATTTTTTCTCTCGATATGATTAACCTTTCGCGCGTCTCTGCCCGAAATTTCTAGGCACTATCGCCGCGGCCATCTCCCGAGGTCTCGAAAATTATCGCCTCGGCCTCGTCGTTATTTAACAGTTTTTATCTACGGGGGTCAGAGTTCGAACCCATAGCCGCGGTCACTACAGTTTCGATATTCAAATCTGGCCGGATGTCGCCATAAATAAGATGTCACCAGTATTTCATGCCAGACACCAGGAATGCTGCTCTTTCTGGACAATAAATTAATCGATAATCGCGATGGCAAAGAATGATTTTTAATTTTTCGTACCATTGTCTATAGCTCGCCAAATTTGTCAACGCCATCCGAGATGATCGTGCAGATCAAATGCAGGAACTTTTAAATATACTTCGATATTATTGTACACGTGCGCACGTGTGCGTAGGACTTGTTTTAATCAAATTTATGATAAATTTCTTGTTTTTTTTTTTGGCCCCAACGAAAATCTGAGATTCAGAGGCCCCCCGCGTTGGCACGGCTTTTTTGACAACCTAAATAATGTATCCCGATTATTATCGAATAAATATTCACCAAAAAAATGAACATTAATAAAAATAATTGACGTTAAATTTAACAGTAGCCGATGTCAGATGCTTTTTATACGAATTTTTCCTGAAAAATATGTAATATTTAAAAACATTTCTGCCGTATATATAGGTTGTGACATTATAACGTCAATTATTTCGCTTAACGGATATAAAATTGTTGCAAGATGAGATAAGTATTTTATTGCCTTTTTGCACACATTTTATAACACGTTATTGTTGTTGCGATTTCTGTAAAAACTTACAATTTTCGATCCAGCGCCTCTCAATCCGTCAATAGAAATTTTTAGAACGCACTAACCGCGATCGATTGTTCAGAATAATTTCTTTTTTTTTATAACAATCGCGATTTAACAACAACAAAAAAAACCGCAATGTGAAAAATAAAATCATATCATAAAGATGCTGAAATATGCGGATATAGCCGTAATTTCATCGGCGATTATGGGACAATAACACGAATTTTAAATATTTTTCTCACTTATATTATATGAAAAACTGTGAATAGGAAAAGCCGGTAGCGGCTGTCGGAAAAAGGCACAATGGCATAGAACAATACGGAACATGAAATCGATAAGTATCTGGCAATTAAACATTTATTGGGCGAGGCGAGCTTGATGCTGGGCGCAAGATTTAATTTCACGGTATAAGGCCGACATTACGGAAAAATAGGAATTTCAACGATTCGTTTCGTGAGATTCTCGGAAATTACCACAGACAACATTTTACGATTATTATATTTTGCGCGGATTTGCGATGCTGCGCTGGTGCGTGCGAAAAAATGCAATCTGAACCATGGAATCGAAAACAATTTGTAATAAAAATAATATTTATATAATTATATATATATATTTTTTGCAGTATGGAATTGTCAGTAATATAATAGTCATTTATGAAGGTCTTCGTGTAAATCAAAATCGTGTAGATAACGACTAACTAATTATCACTAGTATGATATTTTTTTATTTTTTAATTGATCAATATAACAAGTAACAAATTAAATTAATCAATATTAAAAAATTAAAAAATCTGTCAATTACCTCAAAATACCTATCTCACTAATCTTTTCCTCGAGGCTTACGTCACATCCGTGGCAGATTTATTCTTAGCTACATAAGGCGAGGACCTAGGGCCTCCAATATCAGCTCGCAAAACGATTTGTTCTATACAAAACAAAAAATAACCAATATTTCGTAATATTTCGAAACGATGCATTTCTCTATTTTTTTCTAGAAAATAACTTGCAATTAATTATGTATCTATAACATTACACATTGAGTTAAAAAACGTGCGCATATAATACACATCATAAAGTGTAGGGGTAGTTTAATTTAATTTAATTTTTAGCGAGGGGCCTCAAAATTGAATTGCACCTGGGGCCCTCGAGTGCGATATCTGAAAATGTAAATAATATTCACAAATAAGTGCTCCAAAATTATAATTAAATATGATACAGTTTTTCACGTCAAATACACCTTTTTTCAAATCAAATGCATCCCTTTTCAAATTAAATGCATCCTTTTACAAATCAAATGCACCTTTTTACAAATTAAATACGTTTTCCCACAATTTACGATTTTTTTCAGTACCTTCAAAAATGTAAAAACGGGTTCCATAGTATTTAGTACCCCGAGTTTACGTTTTCCCGACAAATACGTTTTTTTTTCAGTACCTGTTTTTCAGCGATGTTTTTTCTCGCTCGCATCCGGTACGATGTGCCGAACATCCAGAAAGTGATTTTTCAAGTTTATACTGTTAATAAAACGTAATAAGTGGGAAAACGTAAATTCGGGATTGGAATCGCGGTACTAAATTCAGTGGATTCCGTTCTCTACGTTTTTAAAGGAACTGACAAAAAACGTAATTAGTAGGAAAACGTATTTAAATGTTTTATTTCATTTTTAAAAAGGTGCATTTGATTTGTAAAAGGATGCATTTGATTTGAAAAAATGTGTATTTGACGTGAAAAAAATGTATAAAAATATAGATGATATTACCTAAAAAAAAATAATATAAATAATATTAAAAAGAATACAAAGTGTTTGTTATTTTTTTTAATCAAATTATCTTAAATCTAATGTTCTTATCTAGATTACAACAAGTCTAATAATGTAATATGTACGAGTCCGTTATTATTAATCATAGAAAATGAAATTCATCATAATTATTTAATATCCGTTTTTAGTTTTTTATTTATATAATTAAAATGTATAAATTGATTCTTATATTACCATATATTAAATAAAAAATATATATTGTTTTTTGGAGATTCTCATAACCCTTTTTTTATTTAATTTAATTTATTGATTTAAAAAAAACTGAGTTATCCCAAAAGCCTTATTTTACTAATCTTTCATGTCATATTTTTATAATTAATTCCCTATCCAAATTTTGTAATGAAAATTAATTACTGGTCTTCGAAAATTAATCTTACAAATCAATTAAGAGTTTCGACGTCTTTCGCTTCTAAAATTATAAATAAACATATAAAGGATTAAAAAATAAATTCTCGATAGTTTTACCTCTCAAAATCATTAAGAATTTCCTCTGACGAAAAAGAATAAAGAATTATCAAAATATATTTACACGTTGTTCTTATCTAGACTTCAATAAGACGACAATATTTATTAATAACTTGCGGAACTGCAGAATTCCCCATTTATTTTTATATATTAATATTGTTATTATTATTAATTATTTTTATATTTTAAATTAAATATATATAGTTGCCACAGTATAAAACATTAAAATGTACACGAGTCTTTATTACAAATATTGATCTTGATATTAAATAACATAATTATATGGAAACAATAAATAAACAGTTCTAATCCTAATATTTAATACTACCATCATGTTATTGCCACCTATTCATATAATGCGAATGAATCATCGGTGAATGATCGAAATTCGATATATTTATTTATACGATTAGCTAATGGGTATGAGTTGCGGTAAAAAATAATAAATATTTTAAAAAAACAATAAATCTTGTATAAAGCAAATATTAACACCTTGTCCTTTTCCCTGTAAATATGTAAAATTAAATTGGTGTCTTCAGTTATGTAAATACGGCGGCAACCCCTCCTACAACAATACTATTAGGGGTAAACGCAAGAGACACAGTTCCCCAAATCAAATATCATAAAACTCGCGTGTTATCAACGCGGGAATTTATGCGGAGGGGTAGGCGTCAAGCGGCACGCGTGCCGTTGCGTGCCGCTTTCCACCGAAATGTGCCAAATTAAATATTCGTCGGGCCGAAGAAAGCGGGTCGAGCATTTTAATAAATATTAAATCAATCACACACGTGAATCGCGTGACGTATTGTTTTAGCGATCGTAATTTATTTGCAATTAAGTTTTTCCGCTATTAGCAGTGTTTTATTTTCTGTTTCAGTGATTTATTACTATGGCGTGGCGATGAAAATGAGGAAATTAGCCATTTTATATGTATTTTTTTACTATAAATCTGAATCGACACATTATCAACGACAATGGCTAATTAAATATGTCATTGTCTTATCTGGAATCGCGCTTTTAATCGTGTGGATGTTTATTGCTTATTTTATACATATTTTTATATTTAGAATCTATATATTAATTAATCACTGATAATGCTTAAATATTAAATCCGTAGTTCGAAGGAGAACAGCTATTACAATTGGCACTGGTATTCTAAAATATATTTTTCAATAAAGTATATCTTGAAATTTTAACTTTTATTATAAATATCATATCAAAAAAAAAATATTTAAAATATTTTCGAAAATATATTATATAACCAATAAAAAAAAACAGATTTTTTCGCGAGTCCTCAGTCCATCACTGATTAAGTTGTTTAGCTAATGAAAATATGTTAAAATATGTTAATATTTTTATATGGTTTGATAAGAAAATATGCGGATATTGTTGTATTGTTAGGCTTCTTCTTGACGTATCTTGTTAATATATATTTTATTGTTTGGTGTTATATTATTATAAAAATGTGGAAGGAATTTTTGCGCAAAAATAATATCATTGTGATGCCTCAGCCTCCATATTCGCCGGACATGACCAAATGCGACTATATACCGCTCTCACATGAAGAAAAAACAAAAGATACAACGTTTTGACAACATTGTGTAAAAATTTAATCGAATTATTATCAAGTACATTCAATTATTTTTACACGGTAGATACGTTTCAGCTAAACCGTGTTATTTAAAAAATAATAGAGCTTAGAAAATTATTATTACATATGTATTTTAATTTATAAAAATATATAATATTATTAAGGACACGTTTAATGTGTTGTAATCTAATAAAGCATTTTGATTGTTTTTAATTTTCTTATTTTATTATTGTTTGAAAATTTGTTATCTAATGCTCTTCCCAGTCATTTTATTATTAAATATATTAGAATCTATACAAAAATCAAAGATTGGTTCAATTAATATTAAAAGAGCATTTCGATATAGAAAATCGTGTAAATAAATGAAAATTTAACAAATACATATAAAGAACACGTCTAGGGTTAGAATTTTTGTTATTGTTTTGAGTGTTGTTCAACTTATTATTATTTAGAAATATATTATCCATATCTCTCCAGGCTTTTTTTTTAAAAATATATTGACATAATAAACTTTGTTTTTACACGGCAGATACGTTTTATTTAAAACCGTTAGTCACAGAATTCATATAAAAATCGAAGATTGGTTCTCTAAATTAAAAAAAAAATGTGTTGCTTAAAAAACAATAACATTGTGGGACAGAAGATCCGATAAATAAATCGCTATTATTATTACATATGTATTTTAATTTTTAAAATTGCTAAGGACACGTTTATTGTGTTTATGTTTGTTATTATTGTTGTTTTGTTTATTTCTTATTAATAGGAAATCTATTATCAGTTTATGTTTTTTGTTTGATAAATCGTTTATACATTTCTTGATATGTAAACATACAAATCTGTAGGCCTCATTGGAATTTTAAAGCTAGTTTAAGCCGAGGAAATGATCTTCCATACTTCAATGCAGGGTTATATATTATTATAAATAAATTGTAAACGTATTATTTAAAAACCGTATAAAAATTGAGTCCAATGTATATATTCAAAATTATTATTGTCAATAGTTAATATATATATGATTATATTTATAATATCCTATAATTTTAAATATATTGTGGAGGTAAACGATTTATTATTATTATATATTGATTGTTTTAATTAGTTAGATTATGGATATTCATTAAATGTGTTTTAATTTTGAAATATTTAGTTATAAAATCACCTAGACTTAGGGAGAGTAATAAAAACACGCGTCAACATAGAAAATTGGTTCCAGATACGGATCTATGGACAAAGCGGGAACGGGGTCGATTACGTCCGACGATAAGATAATATGAGTTACAAAGCACTCTAATCGTGCGATCCTATCGGGATCGTCATAAAGGACTAGGAACTATTTTCTGAAAAATGCTTTTAAACGTCTCGGCCGCTATCTGCACTCGTCGTCGAGACACCGTAAAACTCAGCCTCCAAATCTCACAAAAATTACTGTAAATTCAGTCGAGTCGAAATTGATTTTATAACACTTCGATATTTATAGTTTTTATATTAATCTTTCTATACATAGAAAATAGCATATTTTTGCGATACTTACCCGATTCGAATCGCGGCGGCGTCGATAGATTTTGTTCCGGCGACGGCGGTTCGGGAGGACGAAATATCGTAAACAAATCTTCTCTCTCGCCGAGAGCGCTCCCGGCGCAACGATCAATTCCGCGCAATAAAATAAGCATAATATTCAATTTGTCCGTAAATATTTAAATTTTAATCGGATTATTATTTCGATACAAAAATACGACCGACGACGGGTCGATTTGCATTCGAACGTCGCGAAATTACTGGTTTTGAACGGATGAATCATCGCGACGACAATAATATTGCGGTTCGGGAAAACTTTGAGCGGTCGTCGTCTAATTCTTGACGATTCGCGCTTTACCTGGATTTGCGCTCGAGCGCGGCTTCGGCCAAGGATGAGGTTCTTCGGGAGAGGTCGTGGTTAGATAAAACACGGTTTCTTTAACTTCATATCTCATATATATTTTTTATTCACTGACTATTAACACTCACTCGGGACGGGGCGGACCTCTCGTCTTTCGGGTCGACTGTACAATTCAAAGTCCGCCCGCGCCCCCTCTCGCCGGACAATACAATGAGAACGTGAAGGAAAACAATCTTTCGCGATCGACGGGGGCCGATCGGGCGCGGCCGCGGCCGATCAAACTTACAAACTAATTCAATTACACGCTACAAGTATTTACAGATTTTCGTATTTTTGGTTTTGCCCGCGGGCGACGTCGGCCGCGAGCCGCCCTCGTCGCGCGCGGCCGTCGGCCCGGTCGATCGAAAATTATATTACAGAGGACATTAAACAATACAAATTATAATAACGAAGGGCGCGCCCTCTCCGGCCCCTCCGCCGATTCCGACGCTCGGCCAACAACAACAAAGTAACGAGTCATATATATAAAAAGAGAGACGCCGGCGGCCGCGCCTCCGCGACCCGGCGCCGCGACGTCAAAAATTGTCGATTAAAAAATATAAATTAAAGATTTCTTACGACTAGGCGCCGACGACCCGCGAAACGCCGCGGAGTCGCCGACGCGCGCGATCGACTCCGGAGTCGTCGCCGAGTCCGGACAGAACATAAAATGGATCGAAGATCGAGTCGACGAACTTAACCGTAACGGTCCCGACACTAGATCCCCTGGGGCCCGCGGCGCCGCCTTCAGAGCGGCGGGATGTCCATGTCCTGGGCGGGGAAGGCCGCGTCTCACATGAGCGGCAGCGCGCTCAGGCGCGTACAGCGAGGGCGCGCGCTGCTCGGGCTCGGGCACGTGGTACATGTTGATGATGTGAGACAGGTCCGGCTGCCCGAACTCGCGCTTCATCTCGGGGGCGCCGTACTCGCGCTTCATGGCCGCCAGCCCCTCGGCGCCGTACTCGCGCTTCATCAGCAGCGCGTGGTGGTGCGGCTCGAACTCGCGCTTCAGCGGCGGCCCCGGCGACAGCGGCTCCGACTTGGCGCTCGAGCCGCTGGGGCTGTGCGACTGGCACGAGCTCTGCACGGCGTAGCCCGGCGAGCCCTGCGGCCCGTACGGCGAGCCCGGCTGCTGCACGTAGGGCGAGCCCTGGCCCGGGGCGGCGGCCCCGTACATGCCGTAGCCCGAGTTCACGTAGTTCACGGCGCCGTGCTGCATCTGCCCCATGTCGTAGCGCGGGTAGCCGTAGCCCGCCTGCTGCTGGTAGGGCGAGGCCTCGTGCATCATGTAGCCGTTGGGCATGTAGCCGTTCGGCATCTGGTACATGTCGCGGGACGGCGGGCACGAGCTCGGCTGCGACGTGGGCGCCCCGCGCTGCTCCCCGGCCGCCATGAGCCCCCCGACGCCCAGCGGGTACTTGTCCTGCTTCTTGGCCAGGGTCTTGGTCTTCCGGCGCGGCCGGTACGTGTAGTCGGGGTGCTCCTTCATGTGCACGGCGCG
Organism: Philopotamus ludificatus; assembly: GCA_022495035.1. Taxonomy (NCBI): domain Eukaryota; kingdom Metazoa; phylum Arthropoda; class Insecta; order Trichoptera; family Philopotamidae; genus Philopotamus; species Philopotamus ludificatus. The sequence continues at coordinate 116,565 of JAGXCT010037020.1, forward strand.
AAGTCGCTTCGCCTCGTCGATGAACGGCCGCTTCTCCGTCTCGGACAAGTCCTTCCACTGCGCCCCGAGGCGCTTCGAAATCTCCGAGTTGTGCATCTTCGGGTTGTCGGAAGCCATCTTCCTGCGCTGACCGCGCGACCACACCATGAACGCGTTCATGGGCCGCTTGACGCGGTCGAGGTTCTGGTTCTTCCCGGCGCCGTTGTTGTTGTTGGGCGGAGGGCCGGCGTGGTGCTGGTGCGCCGGGGGCGAAGGCCCCGCCGGCGGCAAGTGCGGTTGGTGCAGCTGGTGCTGGTGGGCCTGGTGGGGCTGGTGAGCCTGCTGGTGCTGCTGGAGGCCCATCATGCCGCCGAGCGAGGAGAGCGAGCCGTAGTGGTGGAGGCCGTGGTGCGGAGGCGCGTTGGCGTGCAGGCCGCCCTTGAGGTCCGTCTCCATCGTCAGCATGTCGTCTTCCCTGGGCGCGTACAGCTTGAGGCGGAGGTCACGGCCGCATGGAGACGCGTGCGAGCGCGGCGAGGCTGGCGGCCGGAGTGGCGAGTGGCCGGGCTCCTCCCGCGCCCGCGCCCGTCGCCGACCAATGGCGGCGAGGGCGGGGCCTCGCCCTCCGCCCGACTCGCCGCCCGGCTCGCGCGCCGTCGCCGGCCGAGTCGCCGCCGAATCGCGCGGCCGCGGGCGAATTTCGCGCGCGCGGCGATCGATCGCCCCGCGGAAACCCCCCAAGAAATCCGACGAAAAACGACGCGAAGCCGAAAAATCGAAACGATTATTTTTTTTATTAATAAAACGCGAATCGATTCAATTGATATATGCGGCGAAAAAAAATCGACGATCCGTCCGGACTCGCATAAAGATTCGATAAATAATAAGAATTTCCAGAATTCATAGATCTTGTGTAGCAAAAAATCGCGATCGATTCTATCACAATAAATAACCTAACGATTGTATTTGTTCGTGCTATTTTTTTTTATTTTAGCGCCGGAAATACTTATTGTCGTAAACGAGGATCAATTTGATTAACATACCATTTGTTTAAAATCTAATATATTAATATTTTAATATTTGATAATAAAAATTACCGAAATCCTTAGATTTCGTCGAAATGGCGACGTATAACTTAGCTTAGCTCGGGAGCTGTTAACTTCCGCTATCACAACAGATTATATATTACCTCATTATTTACAATATTCTCCTTTGACTGTTTTGAAAAATTAAAATGTATGCGCTGAGACCCTAATAATTGACGCAATTAATAAAATTAAGTGATTAAAGAATCTTTAAATTTAAAAATATATTTTTATTTATGACGCGATAACCAAAAATCTATCAATTGATCTCATATCCCCCTCGTATGACCGCAATTGAAAGTCTGTCCACGAATATGTTTAATCAATATAACGAACCAAATTATTAATAATAATATTAAAATAAACGATCACTCTCTTATTACAATATATACTGTTAGCCTAGTCTCGACTAGTATATCGTACCGCTATCTATTTTCTCTTATCAGAAGCACCATTATCCTTTGGCTAAAAAAATCCTATAATTACGAATAGGTAACAAAAATACCGTCAATTAGCAACATTTTGCTAATAAACCAAACCAATCAAAATCGATACAAAATAGATAATAATAAAATTATTTTATAACAACTACAAAAACTATACAAATAACGTCGTAATTAAATCGTTGACCCCTTTACGATCGCTTCCCCTTTTATTGGCTATCATAAACAATAATGCGCACAAATTACTATAAAAAATGTTAACCTAATAAATTAACAATTTGAAATACAGTAGCATGTCAAAAATAAATAGACGTATTTTGATTTGATCTGATATCCCATTACCCGATCCGCCACGACGGCTCGAAAGCAACGGCGTCGACCGATGGGGTCTATTTACTATGAAATGAATATACGAAAAAATACCACAAGCATTTCAAGTCAAGATATTATTGAATTCTTTAACAATATGTTGACTTTATAAAAAAATGGATTATTCTAAGAATAAAAATAGTTATTAATGATAAAATTTGATAGAAAAATTCAAAATATCGACCAAGTTTTGATTTTTTTTTATAATTAATACAAGGCGCAATAGGCGCACGTACACGGCGACGGCCTGCCGCAGAGTTTGCGCCTCACTGAAACACGTGTGTGGTTTCACGCGCACATGTTTTTTCTCGCTCGCATCCAGTACGCAGCGAATAGAATTATTAATTAGAAACAAATAACAGAGTACGGCACGGCTAGGTTAAAAAATACCTATTTTTTAAATTTAAATAAAATAAACTTGGTTCAAGTTGATATAAAAAAAAGTAACTTTGATTTCTTAGATTTATTTTAATCAATATTTAGCCTTTCTAGTCCAAAAGTGGCCTAATCTTGCTGTGGATCATATCTCCATAGTGAACTATGGTAGCTTGTGGGATTTTAGTATTTTTTTAGGTTAAACACTAGGTTTTCAGGATTTTTAATGCATTTATTAGAAACACATTTCAACCATTTTCGATTGGGCTCTTTCCAGTAAGTTAAATAGATATTTTTCAATTGTGTTGTCAAACAATGGCATAAGTCAATCTTCTAAAACACCAATAAATTTTACAGAATTTAAAACTACATCACGGAATATTAATTCTGATCTTCCGCCATGCCAAATTGCACCCCAAACTAACACACTCAAATTTAACGGTATCTTGAAAAAAAAACGTGTTTACAAAAGTCTTAGTTATAGCTTTCAACAGTTAGGTCTAATTGTATCGGCGTTGTTTCTGGAATTTAGGCAATAGCATTTTTTTTTCATCCCTTTTATGAAGCCCAATAATATGGAGATTTTTTGTGTCATCCAGGTCTTCCCGATCTTTAAGAATCAGACGTTTTTATAATTATTTAAAGCTGTCCAATCATCCTATTTACAGTCAATAATGAGATGATTAATTTGACAGTGATATCGCATTAGCTTATACCATGCCCAAAAATTCAGCCACTTTGGAGTTGTCAATCTCAGGCGATCCTCGTCTCTAGGACCTTTTGGAAATTGTTATTTATTTACAGAGGCACGTCTGTCTTAAAGAAGCTTAATGAATAATATTTGATTTGATTGTCAATTTTTACCCTGTTGGCGCCTCTCGGCGCACATAATCTTCCGGCGCCTGTGTGCCCCGCACAATCTGGCCATATGGACGGCGCGCCTCTGCTTTCAGGTTATCTTGAGTCTTCGAATACGAGTCAGGTCACTGAATTAATTCGATTATTAAATCTCGCTCAAATAAGGTCCTGGCTATTTAGACAATTGTTCTGAGGCCATCTGATGCAATTGTCTTGTTAGTTCGATCCGCGGAAGAGTGCTTTGATAGAATCGCGGTAAAGCCCGACAATTGCGCGCCGCAAAGCGCATAATGCGACCGAACGAAGTGCATCGGTCGCCTCTCCCGGCCTTTTCAAATGCATTATCGATTCAAAAGTGTTCCTCGAAACAGGTGCCTCTTAGAATTCGGCCTATTATAAAATCGAGCGCGGGGAATCGTCGTCATTATGGCAAATGAATGCGGAATGCGCCCGTTTCGCAGGTACGCGTAAAAAAAATCCGTGAATGAACCGATTATTCGAGAGCTTTCGCGGCGGCGCATTATGCGGACGACGATCCGACGGGCGTGAACTCCGAATAAGCGCGCACAATAGCTGTGTGCATAAAGAAATTGTTGATAAATGCCAATAAAAAAATGTAAATAAACGAGGCAGGTTACCTTTTGATTGCGCAACGATTTGAATAACGCGGTGTCATTTTTATTATATTGCGTTTATATGGAACGGGCGTTGTTAAACTGCGGCGCGCGGAACAAACGGAAAGTGAACGCGAACGGAACAATGACGAGCTATTTAGTACAAGAATGTAATTGTGCAAAAATGCTCGCGGGTTAAATGTTAATTATTTAATAAAGCCCGGTTGACAGTTCAATTATTATATCGTCCGTGCGTTTTTTGCGGCCATTGTTGATTGTCACTATTTTTTTGCATAGTTAAAAATTAATTTATGCGACTGATATACGTGTAAACACGCCTGATTAACGTTTACATTAAACGAAACTATAGTGAGATATACTATTTCTTTTTTGCGCCAATAGGTGGCGCAGGTATTCAGGTAAAACGCAATACACCTCGTTATTTTACAGTTTTTTTTTTTTTTACTTTTTACATTTTACGAAAATCAACGAAATGTAAATAATCGACGCTTTAATTTTATAATATTAATATTTATTTATTTTATCGACTTGACAACACTTACATATACGTTTCAACGTCGATATGTAAAATGATATTGAAATGTAAATTTAATCTGAAATTCATGCGAAAACGTTAAATCCCTTCCATATATTCGAAGAATTAATAATCTAAAAACCGATTACCAGCTTTACACCGAAAAATAATAATCTCTGAATTCTAATTTATGTAAAATTTGTAATTACTGCATACGCTTTTTTTTAAATATGTAAAAGATGTTGATCATAAGAATGTTTATTTTATGTTTTAAAATTAAGATGCGTCTCGTATTAGTTTTTTGGGCAAAATACGCTATATCATTTTTTTTGCCTCTATAAAAAGTGTATGATTTATATTTATTACACGATATTAAAATAGGTCAAAAATAATAAAAACCGATAAAATTTCGATCAATCAATGGTTTACAAGATTTCGGTCAATCATCAACATTTTTTTGCTGCGAAATTGATTTAATTACAGCGAAGTCTGAACACAACTTGAAAAGTTAATAATTCTTAAAAAAAAAAAAATTAACCTGTAAGTAATTTTTACAGCAATCATCTTACATTTAATTAGTGTTAAAAAAATCTAAAATTTTAATCTTAGTTAAATATCTATGGAAAACTATAATTTTGAAATGTAAATTTATTCCTTTTTATGCGAAAACCCTTAAATCCTTCTAGGTAGATATTCGAAGAACTGTTAATCCTTGAACCGAATGGTATTCTAATTTATGTAAAATTTATTATTACTGTATTGTTTTAAAATCGAGACGTAATAATTTTTCAGTCAAAATACGCACTATTTTTATAGATTAAATTATTATCTTTTGGTCAAACAATTATTACAAGTTTCATGGAAATATTTGTTTTTTATGTTTTATCATATTGATAAATAAAGTTCATCCAGAAAAAATATTTATATGCTGTAGATTTATAATTTCTAGTGAAAAAATTGGCCCAGGCCTGAACTAGGGCTTATATAGCAAGCATCCAGAAAAATCATGCTAGAGCTTATTTTCGTGGAATATCGGTACTTAAAAATACATATATTCTCTTAATTGATTTTATAAAATTCTACGTATTTTAAATTATCAATCACTAAACCTTTGCAACTAAACGAATATTATGTCTATATACTACCTGGGACATATTCAGGTATATCTGCATAGTGACGACATCAATAAAAAAATATAAAACTCATAAATAAAAATTGGTTGAATATATATTTATAATTCTAGTAAATAATAATTGAATGTTAGCATTTAATCTTCTAATTATTATTGAGAAATAGTGTCATAGTTGTGGTTAACATTCTTACAAAAAAATTGTAAGAATAAATTGTAAGAATAAATTGTAAAAATAAATTGTAAGAATAAATTGTAAGAATTCTGTATAACTACTAAGCATTTTTAAAATGTTTATCGAAACTTTATCGAATGGCGCTTTGTAATTTACTGTAATCCCATTCATCCATTGTCAAATGAGTAAAAAAAGATACATAATTATCGCATTGTCTAAAATCTATTCATGAATTTAAGTGAATAATTCGATTATTCCAGAAGATTAAGTTAAAATTATTTAACAATATTCATTATAGATATATATTCAAAAACTAGATTATATTCCGTAATATTTTTCTCATTAAATCCGATTTGAATAAATCCCGGTCGGACGGGGATATGATTAGAAAACATTCAATATTTAACCCTTTGACGGCCCCGCGTCATTACACAATTTGTCAGTTCGTCGGAAATTGCATTCGTGTAATTAGAATTTTATTTTTTAAATTAGAATCCAATTAGTGTGGCGGGTCCCAATCATCCACTGAGTTCGATATATTTTGAGTACATAAATTACACACACATTATTGTCGGAGGCGCGAAGAACACGTTTCCAAACCATCGACCATTCCCAACACATCGGATTCCAATTAGATATAATTTGGTATGGGAATTGGTTTTGCGGTTATCTTATCGCCGCATCGCCGGGGGTGAAACATATTTATGTTTATTGCCATGGTGACAACCCTGGATGAGGTGTTTGATCCCGTGGGTACGTTGGAGTAAAAATGATTGGAGTAATTAGCGACTGACACCTCGTTCCAATTAGGGATTATGAGTTAATAGGCAGGTGAGAGGCGTTGAGAATTCTCTCACGTGTGTATTTGAATTATTGGAAATATCAGGCGATGATCAGGGGTGGATTTGTTTTAAAAATAATTTTGGACAATATTGCAGATGCTTTCTAGGATGCTGTGAGTGAATGCAGCTGCATTTCAATGTCAATCGATATACAAATCATGGCCACAGATGTCAATCATTGTATGCATCGTGAGAATATTATGTACATACTTCGACTTATGCGGTTTTATGTAGAGAAATGATTAAAAAAAATCAAAAGGTATATTGGGGAATTTTTGTATTTGACTAAAAAAGTCTAAAGAATAAATATTATAAATAATCATTGTCCGTTATTATCTGCAATTGCACAAAATAAATAAAAACAACAATATATGCTGCTGATGTCACGCGTGCGATGTTTTTTCTCGCTCGCATCGGGTACGGTGTACCGAATGCGAGGGAAACGTGCGAGTGACACGTGCGGCGAGAGCTCAGTCATTTACGCGTCATATTGATTATGACGTAATGTTCGTATGGCCAGATTGTGCGGCGCACACAGGCGCCGGAATTTTATTTATTTGTCGTATGAGAACAGAATACATAATATATATGGACATAACAATCGCATAATTTTTAATAATAATAATAATAATAATAGTAATAATAATAATAACAATAATCTATAATAATAATAGTAATAATGAAGGCGCCGGAAGATTAGGTGCGTAGAGACAAAGATGGGAGAAATTAAAATAATTAAATATTAATTCTTTTTCATAAGTTTTTTTTATTGGAGGGGGGGGAGGGGGTATAGGGCCCCAATTAAAGTTCTGCACACAGGCGCCGGATACTGTTAGCGCGCCACTGATCATGAATAACTATTTTTATTCTTAGTATAATCCATTTTTAAAAGAATGTCAAGATATTGATAAAGAATTCGCCCATATCTTGGCTTGAAATGCTTGGGGTATCTGAGATACCCCCTTCGAATGACGTGGTTGTATTCAAACCACGGCATAGTGGCACGGATTATGCATTCTACTACGAAAATTTGTGACTTTTAGAGGAAGATATATTCTTTTAAGCATTTTAAGTCAAGATATTGATGAATTCTTCATCAAAATCTGAATTGAAATGCTAAAAAATGGGTTATTCTAAGAATAAAAATGGTTATCGCACAATGTTTTTTCTCGATCATATCCGATAGGATGCGATATAAAACATGGCGCCTGTGCTAATGAAACGCATATTGTCAATGAGTATTTATATTTATTCTTTAGACAAATAAAAAAAGTTAGTGAAATGAAGGATTTATATTAAAAGAGTTATACGAGAAAAATAAAAAAAACTTGGGGTCCCAATTATACCCCATCGGCACAACTAAGTTAAATAAAATTTAAAAATATATTTCAATTGCATTTTTTGATAATGGTTAACTTTAGAACCTTATATGATCCAATAACTAATATTAAAAAAGTCGTATATTAAGCTTTAATATTTTATCTATTATTACTTTTTTCTGAAATGAATTTTCGTAAAAAAACATTTTTGGTAGTTAATATGTTTTAGTAATATTATAATATTATAGAAATATTAAAAGTTTAACATTAGAAATTGTTGTCATTCTCAGTGAGCGTCTTTGGCGTCTGCAGCCTCCTCAAGCAAATGATAAATTAAAGGCATTAATTAACGGGATTTAATTTTGACGACGGGCTTCACTCCTGGCGGGAGAAAGGCGTCCCTGCCGTGACGCGATAAGGACGCCGATACGTTCATCCAGTCCCGGATCATATGGCTTCGGACCCAAGGACTGTTTTGGAATATCCCGGCATGTCCCACTTGCGGTGTTTCATGGAGCAATCGGGAATCATAATACGGGATGCAGTTCGCAACGATGAGCAATTTCGCCTTTCACACCGCGAGTTTACCACTTTTTCCATTATCTAATTTTTAATAATTGCCATTTTGGTTGTGCAGGCGTGAAGGCGCAATATGAGCACTCGTCACACAGTTATAGAACCACTTTGATACAATAAAATTAATGGGAATTTAATTATAAAAAATATTATTAATAATCCATTGATGAAATTCAATATTTCAAATATTTTTGACGATAGGTAAATTACTCAGTAATGATTTTAAGTGGTAAAATTTATAGGATCTTTAACAGTAGTCAGGTATACATTTAAAGAGGTTTCAGGTAAAGATTAATTAACATATTAATGAATTCATTAGTGTAAAATATTCCTTTATCTACTGAAGAATAGTTTAAATCCTAATCCTATCGTGTAAAAAATACAGTCAAATAATTAATTTAAAACTCACATTTACAACTGTGTGTATTTTTACAGAGGATATTTTCTGGAGAATATGTTAAAAAAAATTAAATTCCAATAAACTCGAAACTCTGGGAAATTGGGAAATAAAAAATCTTTATTAATTAAAATTATATAATTAAAAAAATACTCTGAATGACTAAGGTCTGTATGATGCAGGTCTAGCGGCGAATTTAGCACTAGTGAGGCCCCAGGCGCGATCCAATTTTGAGGCCCTCCTCTAACTCATTATCTTATTGCTACAAAATTATTAAGTTTCAATAGGTAAAAGTGAATCACGAAAAATCTAGTGATTCATGCAAATTTAATAATAATAGCTGGCGTTATTCATTCGTCAATTAAATTTAGGGAATACTGCTGGATTATTAATTATTATTATGAAAAAAAAACATGTTGAGAGCTTAGTTTTGAGGCCCCAGGCGCGTTTTAGATGTTCTGGAGCATTGTCTTTTTTTATTTGATTTCTAAATGACTAAAAGTTATTCTTTATCATTCGATAAACTAACATTGGCTTAAAATTTATATCACTAATTAAGTTTCCACCAAAAAGTAATTGACCAAGAATTGGAGAGATTATTTATTTTAGCTGGAGAATTTTCTTCCGAAATAATTTTAGACGATGAGGATATACTTCTTTTTGCAGCATCTTTATAAATTATCGCTTCCGTGCGATTCGAAAGCTTGAAAAAAAGAACTATAGGCAATCATTTATCCATATAATATATTATTTCATGTCGATTTTAAGAAATGTATTTGTTTTATTAAATTATTATTTTTATTTGCTTTCCTCTTGGGGCCTCGGCGCCTGTGTGCTCCGCACAATCAACTAATTCTCCAGTCAATTATATAATTATATATATTTTTTTTCAGCAAAATTGCATGAAGATTCCCAACAGCCGACGAGATGATGTATCGCACAATGGCGATGAATTTAACATTCCGCGAGTTTCAACACTTGCCACTCCTTAATTAATTGACAACGTGTCGCACTCGAGTCCCCCGAGGACCCCGTTTGATCACATCGTCACCTCTGCCGTGACGTCATTCATCAGCTCCGCTGCAAAACACAACGGAGTGCGTTTTGCAATTAATTACTTTGGAGGGATCCCAGAGGCGGTTGCACACCGGCTGCCAACTAGGAGGCTGGCTGTAGCCACAACTACGCCTATTATCTATTCAGAGTTCTTTAGAGCGAAGGTGTTCGTCTGGTGCAGCCTTTTGAGCCAGAGTAGCATGGCAGAGCACGGCACAGCACCGCGTGTAGCTTCACGCTCGTTTCACCCGTCTGTCATCTTCAGTGCGTGACGTTGATTCCGACGTCAGAAAAAATATGAAATACCGGAAAATTAGCATACGACGTGTGCGGATCTGTCTAGTTTGGAAAAATAATTTCGAATCACTGTCAGAATAAAGCGAACTTATTCGGAGCGATCAAAGGGCTGAGGCAGCATTTCTTACGTTTTGCCGTCGCAATTAATCGCAAGGCTGCAATCAGAGCAGAAATGAAAGTCACATGGGTTCATTAACAGGTCGGATCGTCAAGTGGCAATACGACCTTTATTGCAGCCAGGAATTTGCTTGGGTGCGGTGTTAATATAATAGATGTCATGAGCATCGTTCGGTCGGTTGTTAGACGGATCAGGCGAGAGCAAATCTCTGTTTGTTCGATCCTCACGCACGTAACGAATGCTTGTCCACGCGTCCGTCCACCAGAGAAATTTACATCGTGGAATACACAGAGTGAAAGCAGGAAAATCAGAGAAAAAGCATGTAATTGATCTGATCGATTGCGTGATTCTGGATAGTTGTAAAATCAGAGTGGAGACATTTACAGTATGATGTTTAGCTCTTTTGATGATATTGTATTTATCTTTATAATATTGGCAAAACCTCATTCATTATTATCTTATTATTTTCAGAAATGGAAAGAATTTCTGGCGATTACGTATGCCAAGGTAATAACGGTGTGGCAAAACAATTATACAATACGCATTATACCCAATGTTTTACTTATCAAAATTTTTTCATTGAAAACTAGAGAAAATATTTTGTTATTAACATGGAGTTAACCAAAAACCCAAGAAAACCTGGATAAAATCTAGATTAGAATCTTAGATTAACTAAAAAAATAATGCACCCCTGGTAAAATATGTACATGTATGTATGTATCTATATGTGCATCTGCATATATATCTCTTCCTTTTCTCTGATGAGGTCTTTCTCATGATGAAAGGATTACTATTACGCAACAGGGTATATAATCACTTGCGACTTGTTTGACTCGTTATAAGAAGATAACGCCTAGAGAAGAGGACAACGAATACCGAGGCAAACCTTTTCCTACTTACCTGGATACAGTCGGGAGGGTAAAATTCGATACCAAGAGAGGGTAACTCTTTACAAAAAACCGCATACCGAGACGGCTTGGGTCCCCGCGGTGTTGAAAATATATACATGTATGTGTATAGATATCTATATGTTCATAAATAATCTGATCTTTAACGGATTTCTCATCACAGCGCCGGTATACCCTGGGAAGGAATACCCTAATCCGCTGACCGAAAAAACCCTGTTTGAGGAGGTCTTGCTTATGATGAAAGGATTGCTATCGCGCGACCCACTAGCCTGGACACAATCGAGAGGTTAAAATCCGATACCAACAGGGTAAAGGATATATGTCCAATGACAGCAATGTCCAAGAGAGGGAAACTCTTTCCAAAAAACTGCATACCAAGACGGCTTGGGTCCCCACGGTATGGACATGAAAGAGGAGCCATCACGTCTTTGGCCTCGACTGCCATTCAAGAGTCTGGTAAGGCCCATACGCTCAGCCAGTGTCTTGTGGCTGGCAAATGATGTTGACGATGACGATGATAGCGTTTTAGATTAAATAAAATTGTAGCATCTATTTAGCGTTTATTTCTTGGGCATATATTTGAAGTTAAAAGGTGGAATATAAACATGATGAACTATAAATATACAATTTTAACATTTACTGATTTAATCTATTTCAACCGGTGACAACTTAATTTTGGGTCATTGTAAAATTCAAGAAGACGGCATAATGAGAATCAATATTTAGAACTTTCAAATTCTAAATATTCATAATCGCATCTATTTCACATCTATTTAGTATCTATTTCGCATTTATCGCACAAAGCGTTCTTAGAAGATTCTTAAGTTTTAGATAATTTATATCGAGATATAAAAAAATGACGTAATAAGTCCGATTGTCGCTTAAGATGTTTCTTATTTTAGGATTATGAATATTTTTGCAATAAAAAATATAGACGTGTATGAAATTCGTACTAAATTGTGCACGCGTGCCACGTATTTGCCGTCGCTTATGTATACAAAGGGTCAAGAAACAATAAATATGAAAAAAATCAAAACCCCATGCGGCTAAGGCAATCTACCAGAAGGAAATCACTGGCCAACAAATTTTATTGCACGAAAATAAAATATGAGAAATATGCTGTAAAGTGAATTTTATAGTACCAATAACGGGACCCTTGCACCACTACGTCTTTCAGCCAAAAAATTTAGGGGGAAAGGATATCGTCATCCAAAAATGTATTTATTTAAAACAAATATAATATCTGGATTATATTGTGGAAATAAATTAACGTTTTTTTTTTATTATATTAATCTTTATTTTATTCGTGTACAATAAAATACTGCAGCGGCCTGCATCGGTATGCATTATGTATGACCGGACATTCTGACAAGTCAATGACGCTCATAAATAAAAATGACCCCAGGGTTTGTTTGGTCGCGGACTCCTACCCTCTTCCTTGCAGCCGAGGGCGGGCGCAGGGATTCCTGTGTCCTAATGGTTTATTGCCCATACTAATATGCATGAAGTTTCGGGATAAATCATCCTTTGTGCAGACTGCAACGGTATATGAAAAATAATAAAAAAAAAACCGAGGAAAAACATCGCGGGGAGTTTTCCAATTAAAAAAAAGGTTCGCCACCCGCGACTGTGCACATGAAAGCGCGTGCGATATCTATGTCAAATGTCACGTGTAATGTAAATGAGGCTGAGCGCGTTACGGCGACGTCCGGCGACGTCCGGCGTCTTCAGACGTCGTGTCCGCGTCCGCCTGTCAGCCGCCGGACGTTTCCGGTGGGACGCGTATCGCGCAGTGTGGACGATGCCTTATTACTGGGGGGATCTCACCATATATGGCCGACATATATATCAACCATGTCATTAAAATTGCAATAATAACAAAATACGTTCAAAAATTCTAAGAGAAATATAAAAAAATATTTTTTTTATGCTCTATATTAAACAAACTACATAAATACTTGACATGTGAAAACGATAGATTCGTTGCTTTGCTATCTTTTTAAAAAAGAAAAATAACAATTCGCATTTCAAAATAATTTAATAAACAAAAGGATAGAAGACCAACGAATGCTACCATACATATGGCCAGATTGTGCGGCGCACACAGGCGCCGAAAAATTAGGGATGCCAAGATGGAAAAATTTAAATATATAATATAATAATTTATTAACCGATCCGTCACGGTGGCTCGAAACCAACGGCCTCAGCCGATGGGGGTCTATTTAGTATGAGATGAATGTATTAAAATATAACCCAAGCATTTCACGATATTAATGAATTCTTCATCAATATCTTGACATTATTAAAACATGGATTATTGTAAGAATAAAAATAGTTATTCATGATTTATATATTAGTATAAAAATCAAAAATATCGACATCTCGCTCGCATTCTCGCTCGCATCCTGTATGGAGCGAATAAAATTGCGAAGAATAAAGGTCATTGATTATTTATAATATTTATTCTAGATATTTTTAGACAAATACAAAAGTTTGGGACATGTAGGATTTATATTAAAAGAGTTATTCGAGAAAAATCAAAAGCATGGGGTCCCAAATATACCCCATCGGCACGGCTAGGTTTAAATGAATTATATTGATTAAAATCGACATTAAATGATATATAAGTTATTGTTTGTCTTTTTAAGCTCACCATTCGTCAGTGGTTCTTAACCTGGGTTCAATCGAACCCCAGGGGCTCATCAGTCAGTCAGTGAGTCAGTCTCCCGGGTTCGGTGGAGGTCAAAACACACACCCGACTTATTGTACGATATTATGACAAATAATACGACGTATGATGGGGTTCAGTACCTCCGACAAGGTTAAGAACCACTACCATACGTGCTAATGCCAACACGTATGTATATTTTCACATAGAAGAAGACTGCTTTTGGATATAGAGGAGCAAAGGATCGTTTAACTCTTCTTCTCGGCGGAAATGTATTCGCAGAATGAAAATTAAAACCACTGTCGATTTATCAGTCAGAAACTCCTCGCGACATGTAAGGTTTTATCAGTTTTTAAGCTATCGTAAGGTTTGGATGACAGGATATAGGAGTTTAAGACATTAATTTGGCAAAACAAAAGCTGCCATCTAGACGCTGATTAAGCTGTACACAATCGAAAAACAGGTTTCATAAATATCGAAAATACAACGTATGCAAAAAGCATAAATAAAAAGCTGGCATTCAGATGCTGATTAAGCATAACCTGATATATTTATTTCTGGAATTCCAGCAATATTGCAGACGAAAACATCCATGTTAGAAGTGGTAATGAATCAAACGTCAGAGAAGATCAGAGCTTCACCCTGAGCTGAAGCCATCCGACTCCAAAAATTAGATCATGATATCCTGAAGGCGACAATGGATTCAGATCCTCTTTAAACAATTGAGATGAGACTGTCTACAGTTCAGGAGCATCTTCGTCGCATAGTAAAGTTGTACAAGCAAAAAAATTTGGGTTCTTCATGACCGCACCCGATCTACGGTGTACCATCTGCGCGTCACTTTTGTCTCGGTATGAAGCCGATACGTTTTTACGGCAAAACTGGAGGCTATACAATAATTCTGTACAAAAAAACAATGGCTTTATATTGTTGGAGAAGTGAAAGCGCACAATTTTGATTACTTTTCGGTACCCCTAACACAAACAATACTATTTTATTATTATTATTAACAGGAATTCTTCGTCGTAAATAAATATTACCGATCGATCTAATGCCAGATTATTTTTTTTCGCAAGCAATAAGAATATGTGGCTGCATTAAACTGTTGCCAAAACTCGATTAAAAAGATTACGACTCGTTTTTAACACCTCTCCGTTCGGGTGCTGAGTCACTGTTGTTCTCGGGAATCAGCTGGGGTCTCTCCGCGGCCGGGACGTTATCTCTGACACATCTTCGACACCGGCCAAAGACACCGGCGTGGGCTGCATCACGATAAAGGCCTTCGATGTCTTTTGACACCTGATAGCCGATATTGGCTCTGGGCTGCTGTCATCCGACACCGCGCGAGCGCAGTGCCGACCAGCGGTTCCGAAACCGGCCCACGGAAAAGCGACATCCACAGTCGTGACCGCTTTGAAGAAGACCGAGCGGACTCTGACCGTCGACGCTGACTAAGTCGACGATTCAAAAGCGGAGGTTTGCGAGAGAAACCACGAATCATTCGGTGCTTAACGTCAGTTCGCAAGCACGTGTGACGTCGGATTAAAAATTCTCGCACAAATCCGGCTAATGGGAAACGGACGATGATACAGCAGACGCATCGACACCTCGTCATCGTTCAAAATATGCTATTCTCGATCGCTCTTCCGAAGCGTTAACAAATCAGAGTCATGAACATTATCGATTACTGACAAAAAGTAGTCCGTTACTCGCGTCGTTACATGTGTGTCAATCGCGTTTTAATGACTCGGACGCACGTCAAAATAAACGCAGAAACAAAATATTTTGTTTCGTGTCATAAGAAATAATTGCCGATCGTTAGTCGAACAGTTTGGAAAGCGCCGGTCACGCCGCGGACGTCGGCTGTGACGTCCGCGTCGCCTTTTGATATCGGCCGCGCTGTCTAATCCGCCATCTGATCTTGTAATTGGTGAGGCGATGGCTGCGGCCGCTGGACGGCGAGGGTTGTTGCTGATGGCCCCACTACACGGTTGTGAACAAAATGCAGTATTACAGAATCATCGTGGCGAGATCGCTATCGATTTTTTGTTCGATAGGAATCGTCGTGTAATTTGTGGGAAACAAATTAACAGGACACGATAATGAGCATCCCAACAAATAAATCTGAAACAACCATTAAAAAATATAATTGTATTGAAAAATTTTCCTTTTCATGTGTTAATTAGAAAATTTCTATGAAATCTGTTTGTTTTTATTTGTTTAATGCGTTTCAATTTTATTTATAGTTTTTCTACGTTCTGCGTAGGCATAAGGCGCGCACCTCAGGGAAAATCCGCCATAAATATTGGGTCTACCGGTACTTCGTTTTTGATTTTTTTGCCCTGGATTTTTTTTTGCAAGGGCAGTAATAAATGATAATCGGAGGGTACTAGGTCCGAGGAGTGTAGTGGATGTGACAGAATTTCCCAGCCTAGCTCTGGGAGTTTCTGACGAGTCCCTAAAGCAATATGTGGCCTAGCATTATCATGAAGCAGTATGAAGTCCTTCCTATTGAACATCGCCGGCCTCCTTTCTTGGAGGGCTGTTTCGCTGACAGTACCTCTCAGAATTTAGCTTTTCGTTCAGTTTCAACAGCTCAAAATGTATTGGTCCTCGAATATCACACCATATACCTAACATTCTCTTATTCAGGCTCAACTTCGGTTTAGATATGGAGGGGGCAGGTTTGCCGGATTCACAATATGCTCTTCTTCTTACGATGTTTTCATAGGTAATCCACTTTCCATCCCCAGAAATGGTACGTTCAGCTGAATTGAGCCTTTCTGCAATCTTCGATGTTATCAAAAAAGGATTTTGCTCCAACATGATCGTGACAGAACTCCGGTAGACCCAATAATAATAAATAAGATAATTCAAAATAAAAATAATTTATCAGTATTAACTAAAATGGATTAACACAGAGGTTCCCAATCTTTTTCGGTCTACGGCTCCCTTAAATACATCAGATTTTTCCGCGGCTCCCTTAATACATCAGATTTTTGTCAAAATTTTTGACCTTCTTGAGAAAAGCGATTGCAAAAATAAGGCGCAAAAATTTCGAGAATTGGGAATTCCAACAAATTTGCCAAATTGTTTAATTGAATATTTCGCGGCGCCCTTGCGCTCCCTGGGGAGCCGCGGCTCACACCTTGGGAATCCCTGGATTAACATGTTTACCCTAGCGGTCATATTTCGAACAATATGCACTGTCTGCTTCACTGACTATACGCACAATATGGTTTTTATTACTGTGGTTTGTTTAAAACTAAAGATTTGGGATAAATACCAATACGCTTTCAAGAACAAGGGTCGTATTTGTCTGTAAACATTATGTCGTATTTATATCGTTACCTCATATTGAATTCCTCTCGGGCCCCTCAGAGGGCCTCGGATTTAAAAAAAAAAAGGATCAAAGATAAGAAGGATATCAAAGAAGTTGAATTTTGTAATTCTTTTTGACTATTGAAATAAAATGATGTGAAAAAAAATATGGTTTCAAAACATTAACAAAACTTGAAATTACATACATATTAATTTAAATCATATGGATCTTTTTTTGAGAGATGAGATAGATCTTTTTTTATTTGAATTTTAATTTTTCAAATTTTCGGATAACTAACAAAATTATTACGCGCTTTTACTTGCCTAGCGCCTTTCAAGTGCTAAAATCTGCCACTGGTTATATATTAATATGACTATTATCTGTTATCGTGCTTTAATATTAAGTTAAAGGCTGAAAAAAAATCCTAAAAAGTTTTATTACATCCATAAAATAATTCTAAAAACTAAAATATGTAGTTTGCACCTTAATCATTTCCATTAAAATATAAATGTCTCTATTATTTGGAGTAAAATTTCGCTATAAAACACTAAAACTTTACATTTTCGTAGTAAATATTAAAAAAAAATCAATCACAATAATTTGGTCATCTTTTTTTGGTTCCAGTTCTTTATTTTCATTGAAATCTTTTTAAATCCGAAACGAGTGTAGAGATTTGATTATTGATTTTCTTTGAAATTATTCATTTAAAAAGTCTGGTAGGATCTGAAGGATAATTAAAATAGTCAATAATGAACAAAATTAATCAAAATCGAAGTTCGTGATGTAAGAAATTTGAATTATTATAGAATCACTTCCCTGTTTTACATCCTTATTACAATAAAATAAATTTATTTTATTAAAAAATTGATCCTAGTTATAGACTCCCAAATTATGTGTATTATCAAAAGTTATCATTTATATATTAAACGATTTAATAAGATCCTTTAAAAAAAAATCTTGAATGAAAATGAAGACGAGGAATACATAAATATATTTACAACTTAATATAACAAATATATTTGGACGAATTAAACATTCAGATATATTAACATTTGTTCCAAAAATAGGATGTAATGTAATAAACATTATAATAATAGCGAATCGATGGAAAACATGTCGTATATACAGAATTTCATGATATTTAAATTTTCACGACGTAATAATATCCACATTATTATTGGCTGTAAAATATTCTGAAAAAAATATTTTATTCAAGGAAACATTGTAGATATTTAATATAGCATTTAATATATTTTTTTAGATTCAATTAATATATTTTTTCGATAATCATTGATACTCAATCATTTGGATTGAATTAGAAAACTATGAATAATTAAAACGTTGAGCGTATCAACAAGCCGTTACAACAATTATCTATCGTGAAGTGCAACTTTAATACATTTTTTTTGTTTTGTCATCAGTACACAGTTAAAAATGTCAATGTCATTTGATACGGGAAGCCATGTGCGTAGTACCGAATAAATAATAACAACACAAAAGCGAATCGAAATTGGAAAAATGATTAAAACCGCGGGAATCCATGTTACACTTTTCAGCACCGTTTCGCTCCAGATTTCCGTACAATTCCACAGCAGGAAAACGAGCGGATAATCTGAATGCATATTTATGTTTATCGATATATTAATATTAGGCATAGCGACAATGGTATCTTGAGCGAGCATTCATCTACTTTTTTTTCAAGATGAATATAGTCGTTTCACGGGTTCGGGGGAGTAGATGATAAATCGTCTGACTGAAAGTCGTTACCTTCGGTCTCTGTGCAAGCTCATAAACATGAGATCAGGTGTAACCAATCGCAAAAATAATTAATAATTTGTATTTATTCGATTCGTTGGGGAATATATGAGCGATATATTTGATTGCGGATTGTTGTTTAATTTTTATTAATTTTTATGTTGAGGTTGATACTCTTGGATATGGTTATGGATGGGGCTTGAGCGTTTCTGGCCTCAGGTGACAGTCTTAAATGCCAGCTAAATGATGCGGCCCAATGATTGATGTGTTCGAAAAATGGTAAGCCGCGTGACAAATGTATTTGATGGGTTCGGTTCCGAGGGACCGGCTATTTACATACTTCACTGTCAGAGGTGGCCGAGGCCGACCGATACGTGGATGGTGGGTAGGTAGGTGTGAGGCCTGCGTATTAATGGCTCCTCTAAATGACCGCGGAGAGAATGATGATGGAGGCAATGACAAATGCTGACCGCGGCCCCAGCCTCGCGAGGACAAAGGGCTCCGAGGTGAGGACGAGATACACTTTTTACATAATATAATCTCGTTTATTTACAACATAATCGTTTAGTGGAAGAGGATCAGTCCGCGGACCAAGACGACGTGTGATATCTGCGGCTTTGTTCGCCCAGTGATATCGAATTGATAGCGGGTATCAAAATAAAAAATATCTGATCCCAAGAACTAACATTCGGATGGAGAGAACGACCGTGTTTGTTTAGGACTACATTCAAATTTTTATTCGAATTAATTGAAACAGAACGTGGAAAGAAAATAATAACGTCGAGTATCGACAAGGAATCGATGCCGCGAAACGTAAATGGATTTTTTTTAATTGAAAAAATTTGTTTGTAAACAAAAAATTAAAGAAAAATGTAAATAATAGGGCTCTAAGCTTTACGATTATCAAAAAACGCAATTGAAATATTATCGTAGTATCAAATTCATTTTCAAAAATTTCAAAATAGTAATTTAATATAAAAAAATATACAGAATTGCATAGTATAATTGTAAAGTTTTTATAAATATAATTGAATATTTTTAAACATTATTTAAATATATATTTTTAAATTTTATTATTGATATGAAAGAATATATGTTCATCTATATTCATTCTAAATTTTATAATTCTAGCTCAATTAGAATAGAAGTTACAGATGTTTGAGAGGAAAATTCATGATTGCGCCCACTGTGCGGCCCTCGACTTTCGCACAATTCGCTATTTCGCACATTTTTAGTAGTCGATAATAAAAAAAAATATTAGCTTCCATGCAATGGAATGAATTTATGATTAGCATCAAAACAAAATACCTCTGAGTTTTTCAATTATTCAAGCTAAGACCCTAAGAATAGATAAAAGAAGATTTTAACTACTAATTTAAAATAAGGTATTTTTTTAAATTAAAATAAATAGACTAAAATAGACCATGAATCGGCTGGTGCAGCCAAAGATGCGATTTTGACCGATTTTTATTGCAAAAGTTTTTGTTGATTTTTTTTAGAGCTCTATTTTTGGAACACTTAACATTCGCACACATTTTCAGGAATGAATGAATTATGTACGAAAGTCGAGGGCTGCCTGTATATCATCTTATATACTTACATACATAAGTGGCCTTCTAACCCTGAGGCGGGTCTTTACAACCTGGAGGACACTACGCAATCTCCAGGAGAGACAAGTTCGTCTCAACCCTGATGCCAGGACTGTGGCGGTCGTCTTCCTAGTTATCTAAGCTTTTCAAATACGGGTTTGGTCGCCAGCCATGAGCCTGTCAATGCGTGGATTGTAACAATAATAATTAGACGAGGCTAGGATCAATTCGTATTTAATTTACGGTCTGATTGGGTGCTACGTCCACCTCCTGTAGCACACAAGTTACCGAATTGGCCTGGATAGCGGGATGGCTCTTTTTAGCTCCGTAGAATCTACGAAAAGATGATCGTTCATGGAGAATGTGATATGTTTTTTTATCTTCAATTTTTTTATGATCTTACACGTATTTATTATTGAAGAAAATAAAAGGATCTTCAAAATTGTCACTGTTTGGTTCATGATTAAGCGATGAATATTTATCTGCGCCTGTGTGCAGCTCTTGGCGCTTGTGTGCGCCGCACAATCTGGGCCCTCCGTTTGGTTAAGATTATAAAATTATTTTCGTCGATTTATAATTACTATTAATTCATTTTCCCTTTTTTGTTACACATGGGTGTATGATTTCAAGTATGGAGGACCGTGGACATGTTTTTCATGGGAATAAAGAGTGCAGTATTTTCTAGTTGCCTTCTACACCACAGTATATTTTTTTTATACTGAAAGCTCATATTTTTAATTCATTTTTTTATGAAATGAAGTTCGTTAGCCTACACTTCACCCCTCTGTTGACCAGCGTCACTCATAATTCTTCGGAATGATCACCTATCCGAGTACTATCTGCGCTCAGTAGCTGTTAACTTGACAATCAATATCTTAATTATTTGATGTTAAAAGGTATTATTGAACGATTCATACGTAGTTTACACGAATTATGAAGCACTGCTGTATATAAAAATAATACATTTACATATTTTTGCACAGAATACTATTATGAACAGCAAAAAACATAAAGCATGCACCATAAAAAAATGTGGGAAAATGACGAGATATATTCATATACACATTATGCGACAGTTAACCGACCTTGATGGCCTCTCGGTTAACAAAAACAGAGGCTGTGACGCTCGCAATGGAAATGGTGTACTTCTTTGCGTCGATCCACAAATTTGTTATCGGTCAAAAAAATTGTTGGATCGAATGGTGTTTTTGACGAAGGCCTCAGACACGACGCGAGGAGACAATAGCCGACCACGTTCAGCTGTGTCCACAGCCGGGCTTATGCAACGCAGCAGCTAGCTGGCTGCATCGGCTCGGGTTGATAACCCTGACATGACGTCGCAGCTCATCACCATATTAATCACAACAGTTGCAAATGGCCGATGCGCAAGCGAGCCAATGACACCGGACGATTGCTGCAACAACACGGCGGCCGAACAAAGCCAGCTCCATACGGACACCGGGGATGTGTGACGGCCCCACGATGACCTCGAGCAACGCGAAATCTCAATTTGACATCGGATGGCGTAAAACTCGATCGGAAAAAAAAGCGGAGGGCCGATTGATAAATGGATGTAAACCGATTGAATGCACTAATTAGATCGGAGCCGGGCTCCGGCAGAGGCCGAGACTGACGGAATAACATAATTAGTTGTCGGGGCCGGTGCGGGGCATGGGGCCGCGGGGGCCCTCTGTCGGCGCTGCGCCCCGCGGCGAGCCCCCGCGGTAGTCGCTCCACCTGCGCCGCCGAAATAATTAGTGCTTGATCGAACCAGTGGGATTGTGTGGCCAGGGACCGGTGACGTCATTGAACTCATTTTATCAACAAATCGCAGCTTGCTGGCCTGAAAATCGGATTATTTATGAGCCCATAACGAACATGGTACAGATCTCCGTGGTAACCCAATCCGTCTTGGTATGCGGTTTTTTGTGAGCGTATTCCCTCTCTTGGCCATTATTATATTGCAATCGAATTTTACCCTTCCGACTGTATCCAGGCAAGTAAGAGGGGGTTTGCCTCGGTATTCGTTCTCATTTTCTTCAGGTGTTATCTGACTATAACAAGTCGTGAGTGATTATTGACCTTGTGCCTTGTGTCCTTAAGTGTATAAATAAATCTCATCTTAAGCGGATTTCTTACCACGGTGACTCTGAGAGGGAAAGCCCTGATCTGTTGACCAATGATTGGTCTGATTTCGATGCTTTCGCTCCTCTTCCTTCACTCTGAAGAGGTCATTCCCATGATGAAAGGATCGCTAATATACAATAAGCTTAGGACTTAAAGCATGCTTAGAATTAATCACAGAAAGGTATGTAGAAACGCATGCTTTAGAATAATCACGTAGAGCTATGTAGAAACACTTCTTAGTATCTCTTTCACTAGTAATTGTTTTAGAGATGCGACTATCCCGGGCTAGGATGACCCAGCTTCCTAGCAATCTAAAGGCAAATGCCAGGATAGTACATTGAGCCGTTTCCCACTATATTACTGCTTCCTTCAAACTTGCCCCGTCTTCCAGTTCTCAGGCCGTAGTGGCAACGGGAAAAACTAATGTTGTTCTTGGCGCGCTCTAAGTGTCGGAGGAAACCCCAACAACGACAAGTACGTGAAGAATAGCAAAGTAAAAGCCACACGAAATCATCATCATCGTCATTGGCCTTGTTGCGCAAAAGCAATATCTTCATGATGGGAAAGATCTCATCAGAAAATATAATAAAGAATGTGAATAAGTTTAAGGTTTTCCTTCCCAAGAATACAAGTTCAGTGTTACATCATCCATACATCCATACATACATGTACATATTTTTTCAGGAATGCATTATTTTAATTAAGAGATTAAGATTTAGAGAAGGAACGAGGGTATCGAGATAAGACAATTTATCGGCCATCAGCTTAGGGTTTTCTTTCTCAGGGAATATTGGTTCCGTGGTATGAAATTCGCTAGAGACCAGATACATATATGATACTTATGATACATATAATAACCAGGTATAAGAAACTATTAAAGTTTTTTTAGGTTTGGCTTGTTTATAAGGGTTGCTGGCCATTAATTGTAATGGTATGAGAGAGGGATGCCATTCATTTCGATAATTCTTTATTGAACAACCTAGTTGCTAATCATTCCCCCTTGGTATGAGTTTTTAGTTGATAAATATATATTTTGAATTCCGGTGTTATTTAGGTATAGCTATAGTATTGTCGCGTGTCGTTATTTGACATGGCGACGATGACGGTTGGGCACACTCATATTTTCGTAGATTCTACGGAGCTATAAGGAGCCAGGCCAATATCCAAGTTAATTGGGTAGCACCCAATCAGACCGTACCTTAAATACGAATTGTGCCTAACCCGACCGATTATTATTGTTACAATCCGAGCCTTGACATCTTGGCTCCCGGGCTTATGGCTGGCTACCTGACCCGTATGCGAGGAGCCAAGATAACCTGGAGGTCGACCGTTGCAGTCCTGGAATCAGGGTTGAGACGGACGTGTCTCTGCTGGAGATCGCAAAGTGTCCTCCAGGTGGCAAAGACCCACCTCAGGATAAAGACGGTGAAACTTAGTGCAACGTCTTCTGTCACGGCAAAGTAATTTTATAGGGTCTCACAGATATTAAAAAATTGTCAGATGAGGGTAGGCATTTACGTGTTTAAAACTTTTAGACCATTTTTTGGACCCGTTTGAGATTTTTGTATAGAATTTCACTGTAGAATCAGTTCAAGAATCGTTCGCGAAGCGGTGCGGGGCTTTCTCACAATGGGAATACATTATATTATTAATATGACAAGAAAATATATAATATAATAGTTTAAATCGGACTTATATGCTCGATGAATTTCCCGCGGCTTTGATGGTCTGCCGCAGGGCGAGGGAGGGTGGACGGGCGGGGAGATATATCGATAACAACCGCGCCCGCGAAATCCTTGCACAATACACTCTTATTCCGTTTCAGACTCGGTTTCCTCATATAGGAAACCGAAAAAAAAGTAATTTAATAGTGCGACTATATTATTGATGATCAAAAGATATGCAGAATAAAGTAAATTACGTATCCGTCTATCATTAGCTTCTGAAAGCTATCAAATTGTACAAAATCTCAATGTAATATTACATCAAAATGCAAGACACTTAGATGCATAGTATTCTGGATCGTCCGCATGAGATTCGAAGCATCTATTTTCAGCACCGCATCTCATAGGTAATTAATCAACTTTGCTTGGCTCTTTAATTGTTCAGATTTTCACAACATATGAGCAGACAAAAGCTATCTTTCAGATTTCTTTTAGTTTTGATATAGCAGCAACTGCCAGTAAAGTCTATTGTCGAGACTTAACACGAGGTTTGATATAGGATATGCAAAATTTAAATGTAATTTTTTTCGTCGCTAATTTAACCCGCCACAGCGGCTCAAAATCAATCGCTTCGTCCGAAAGGGGTCTCTCAGATACCCCAAGCATTTCAAGTCAAGATATTGATGAATTCTTCATTTATAAAAATGAATTATTCTAAAAATAAAAATAATTATTCATTATATGCTTCATAATTTGTTCATTGTACCGGATGCGAGCGAGAAAAAAACATCACGCGCGTGGCAACAGAAGCGAATATTGTTGGTTTTTTTTTCGCAATTGCAGACAATAAAGGACAATTAATATTGATGTATTGTGTATGTTTGATTTTTGTACTTTTGATTAATGTTATACTCTCCATGTGACTTAATCCTTAATGATTTTAATCTTGAAAATCACAATTTCATGTTTTTAACCGCATACAATTAGTAACTATTTTTTCGATTCTCACTTATTGACTAAAGTATTTAATTTTTTACCAAAACTCTGGGAGTTCAAATAGACAAGGTAATAAATCATTATATTTTTCTATGGTTCTATAGTTCGTTTTTCCGCAATGAATTAAGACATCGAGTCCGAATCACGATTTGGGTCGCAAATTACATGTATGATTGATTTGGAAAAATATTAAAAAAACATAGTTTTAGATAAAATCTCGTTAAAAACACCTGTGATTTATATTTTATTTTTTCCACGAATGTAGGATAATGTACGAGTTTATTAGTTGGATTGAATCCGATTCATTAGCGCCTCGCGGGCAATAAATGGCGCTGAAAGATCTCTGAAAGTGTGCGAAATAATCAATCGGCACATACATTATTTATTGCGACGTCAATTAATTAAAGTCACACGAGTCATAAATAAGTTTCACGCGCCATTCGGTCTGGGCCATACAGATCTCGGCTCCGGTTGATGGATCACGGAGTGTCACGAAGTGCCCCGACACCGAATAAATCTGTAATGGCGGCCGGTCAGAGACAAGGTCAGTCTGACTGACTCCTGACTCACCATCGACGGATCCATGATAATAAAAAAAATCGTAATCGACGACCATATGACACCTATGACTGACACAAAATAATAATGGGCGATGCGCGCAAACACACCTGATGCCTATTAATAAAAATATTATACTCACAGGATGATTCAATCCGCGTCTGAAATTAAAATAAAAATATATATGAATTAATATAATATGTACACTTTTGTTATTTTGTGGAATTTCTAAGACACAATGGGGCGTTACACTATTTTCTCATTACTTTTTCCCTTCACCCTTCCCATTGTGCGAACACTACCCGCTACTAATCTCCCAGGGATTTGCAAGTGTGTGCTATTTTTTCACAATGCGAATTTTTTTCTAGCACTCTGGGATTGATCCCTGTGCCAGAAGCGTTTGTCGGTGGATTCTCCTATTGAAGTTCTTCGCTCGGCGAATATTTAATATTAACTGGAATCAGCACATGGACAACAAAGAGCGCAGTCATCGTGCCGAAACTACCATTGTGGGATGAGCCATCATTGTTTCGTGCCTCGGCAGACTTTGAGGCTCTCTGCCTCTCTTATTCTTGTCGTCGTTTTTTGAAATAATCCCGAAAAGAAATGGACCTGTTGAATAGAGACAGCGTATCCGGTGATACATGATTAAATATTTTCAATAACAGCGCATCCGAATAACAATTCTGAAATGCGTTCAGGTGGTCTCGCGGTAATTATTGCAGAAAGTCTGAGATCAAAGAGCACCGACCATTGATCGACATCGACAATGGCTGCCGGATTGTGACGTTAATTTGGTATTAATACGCGCTGATGAGGACCACTGGATCACGGCGACGTCTCCGCGTGACCTCTGACACGGCCAACGATACTTCTTTGCCGTCACGTGGTGTCATTACGACGACATTGTTTCACATTTGCTTAATTAATATATTAAAATAATTAATATTATAAAACTTAGACGATTATTAAAAAAAATATATAATATATTACTGGGCTTCAGTTTTTCGTGCAGTATTGTTTTAGCAAATTTTCTCCAGCGTTTTAATATTTATTATTATTGGAGGAATATGATTTTGTAACGAAGATATCTTAGAAATTCTGAATTTTTCGATACAATGGCGCGAAAACCGGTTTTATCCTCTTCTGAAACGATAAGATGAAATAATTAATTTCACGGATTTTGTATCAAATGAAAAATAGCAATGAAATGCTTAATTTTTTTGGTACGATGAAAAGTGTAAAACGTTTGATGTTTACGTTTCATCGCCTACTTTATTATATGTACTACTACTGTAGTATATACTAGTCTTTCCTCCACAATAGGTATACGTATAATTTTATTTATACGATTTGACTTGCTTAACCTTGCCCGTTCCGATGGGGTATTTTTTTACTTTATTTAATAATTTAATATAAAACATTACATCTTTAAGAAATTATTCCTCTTATACACAAGTCCGAGGCCATTACAGTTAGTAGCTCTAAAAAAACTTGTAATGTCTGAGAAACTTTAGAACATTTTTCTCAATTTTTTTATGATCGAATGATCTTAAAATTAATACTTGCTACAGTCAACTGTTTAAACTAAAAGACTAAGATTAATTTATTTTAATTGAAATTATCACAATAGCTAGGAAAATCCAAAGCGCATTTTTAGTTAGGCACATTTCAAAGACCTGAAGAGTTAGTATCTACTGCCCATAAACAGATAGAGAATATTAGAGTTCTATCAGAAGATCCATCATCAAGTATCATCAGATGGACGTATTTTCCCTTTACAAAATAAATAAAAAAAAAGGAATTTGACCTTTAAATACAGTAGAAACTCTATACTTGTTAGACACGATTTAATACTAGAAATGTTTCCATAATCGTCGTTCGTAAGATATTCAAACAAAAGATGATAATTTAATTTATAAAAAAATATATTTTTGGCTTAGATATGACATTCTCAGTAAGAAAAATGAGCCGCGCAGCGAGAAATTTTTTATGTTTGACTGAAAACTGAAAATAAGTGAAATCCTGTAGTGAAAATATTTGTTGGTTATCCGTAAGCTAATATTTTCGACAAATATGTACGAAAACAATAAACAAAATTAAACTTTTTCATTTGTACTGCTTCTTCTATTTCTTCTTTTTTATAAGCTTGCTACGACGTATTTAATTTTTTCAGAAAAATTAAATATTTATTATTTGATTTAAAAAAAGAGACCCGAGGGCCTTCATGTCTTGCATCTGCTGATATGCAACCCAGAACTGCAAAAAAGCCAGTCTAAACTGCACTTCTTCGTGTGTGCGTAATTCATCCTGGATGGGCTCCGATCATTTACGTATGAACCCCTGTTTTTTTTTCTACTCGACATGGACCCCCTGACAGTCGAAATGGACTTCTGGGGGTCTATATGAACCACTTTGGGAATTATTTTTCCATTTTAAAGATGTTTTGAAACTTATTTACATAAGTAAATTGTGCGGTGCACACAGACGCCGGAAAATTTGGGTCGCCAAGAGAGAAAAAATTTAAAATAATAATTTATTAATAATCTATAAGTGATTTCTCGTACTCAGAGGCGCGCCCACAGTATCCGGCGCCTGTGTGCAGAACTTTAATTGGGCTCTATACAAGATACAACAAAAATTTTGAAAAATTATTTTGTTTAATTAAGTTTATTAATACGTATTATTTTTCAACTTTTCCCTTCTTAGCACCTCTCAATGCTCCTAATCTTCCGGCGTCTGTGTGCGCCGCACAACCAGGCCATATGGACGGCGCACCCCTGCCCGTACTGTCGTCGCGCTTGGATGTAAATAATTGAGTTGCAGTTGTTGCACAAAATGTTTGAATAGTTTCCATATTCGTTGGGTCCTCAAAAGTGGATTAATGTAAAACGTGGAGTTTCCACTGTGTCTCGCATTAATAATTTCAACAGTGGCGAAGGCCACTACCGGGGCGCATGGCAAATTCTCGAATTAGATTAGCGGATTCCGCGAAAACCTCTTGCCCCGCCATCCCTCCCCCCTCCCGCCCGCGGACAATTTGCACGGAGGCAATGTGACATAACAGTGTGGCGGTCGTCTCTCTAATTTGTGGCTTGACGTGCCACAAATATTTTAATGCGCTTTCGCCTAATTTCCGTGTCCGTTCCCACACATCAGGCATTAGTGCTTTTTGTTTGGCCATTTGCCCAATGAAAAAAATCCCTGGGAAAATGAACCGGTAAGCAAATAATGCTTTGCCAATTTGCGCGGCACGATGGCGACACATTGTTTACTCTTTGATGATTACTTTTTAATTGCTGTCGCCATTAATTGGCGTAAGCGCTTTCCGCGTCACGACACCGCTGGGTTACGCCATTGGTTTTCCACAAGACAAAAACCCAGCCCATAAACAATCAATCTCTCTGCAATCATCTGCTAAATTCTCCGTATATGAATATATAAATACAGGTTTTTCACTTCAAATTCAACCATTTGCAAATCAAATTGACCCTTTTAAAAATAATATTTATTTAAGTAATTTAAGGAATTAAAGGAATCTGTTGTAAGTACATTTAATACCCGCTTTTCCACTATTTAGCAATTAAAGATTCGAGATTAGAAAATGTTAAATTCCTTAAATTCCTTAGATTCCAGTACATCCAGAAAGTGGTTTGCCAGATTTTTATAATGATATAAAACGTAGATTGAAGGTTGGAAAAGCGGGTATAAATACAGTGTAGCCTCTTTTTTTTACCCCTTCGAAGGGATTGTTAAAACAAACGTAATTAGAGGAAAAACGTAAATTCTGGGTTAGAATCGGGGTACTAAATACAGTAAAACCCTTTTTTACGGGTTTGAAGGAACTGGGCGTGGATTGTTATTATGATAGATAAAATTATATATAAGCAGGCTTAAAACATTAAGTTATCTCCAAACTTTTTTGACCGCGTACCCTAATAACGAAAATAATCATAAATTGTACCTCCTAATTGTGTGACAAAATGCAAAAAATCCATTATTTTTTTGTAAACTGTATGAAACGCACTCTCTTTGTAAAATAGTTAAAGAACCGTCATATATTTATTTATTTAACAAAAAAACAACTCCCTCATCTTAGAAATTTCTTCCGTATTTTCTCATCTGAGGGAATTTGAGGCGTCATAAGGCGCCCATATAATGGATCCTGATTCGAGCAAGCTCTGAACCAATGAATCGTATAGCAATCGTATAGCTAAGGTGCTATGTATGTGATGAGAATTTCTCAAGACAAAGCTAAACATTCTTGTTGATCTCATACATGTAGTGATAGTGGACCTACTTCTTACAGTAAGCGCTATTTTTTAATTTTGTTTTTCTCTTATACTTTTTTGCGTGCGAGAGGACATAAAGTATTTTGAAGAGGAATGTGGCGTACCACCTAGAATTTTTTGCGTACCCTTCGGAGACCACTGCACTAAGTAACGACGTTCTACCCCTCAGGGCTTGAAGCCCACTAAAAGAAAGAAAGAAAGATTACGCACACGTAAATGTATATGATAAATATTTAATTGTTTATCTCAATTTTTAAAGGGTCAATTTAATTTGAAAAAGGTTTCATTTGAAATGCAAGTGGTTGAATTTGAAGTGAAAAACCTTTATAGAATGAATCAAATACATGTCATTTATGAACCATATTTCGGTCGCAAACATTTCACACAGCAGCCAATAATAATAATGGCACGCATGGTCGCAAAAAATGGCACAAATATAATTACTGTGTCAGTGATGTATGTAGTGTGCAACAATGGTGAATTCCCGGTAAGGTTCCACGAGATGAATGGTGCCTTCCTGGCTGCCATGTTCGTCTCAGGTAGATCGTGATATACATTAGCAGCAAATATCAACATATTATTTTAATAATCAATATTTATTCATATATTTGTATCGATGTCGTTTTAGTGCTAATCATGTGGTGTTAAATTATTTTTTATTTATTTTATTTGTGGATGCGCGAGCCACAGTTTGCTCGCTCGACGCGGCATCGACGATGTACCTACCGATAGATAGATGAATGATACGATTCCGTGACTACCTGAACGAGTCCAGGGCCTCCCGTGTCAATGATTCGTCATTTATTATTTTCCCACTGGCATTTTTGGAATTCCAGCCTTCTTTTTTCTTAACACCCGGCATATCGATGAGGACCCGCCCCTCGATGATATCGTCAGACTATATGGCGATGGCCGAGAATTTGGCGGCACGGCCTTCTGTGAAATTCTTTCAAGGCCATGTTTGTTCAGCTTTGCCATATTATGGTAACACTCGAAGCAAAATGGTCTATAAACATTTGCGGGGATTTTGAACAGGATTATGATTTGTTATTGCAATGGTAAGTTGGTACAAAAAATGCAACGTGAACGATGAGGTCTGGGTCTTTTTGAGCTACACGAACATAACAGATAGATATAGATAAATCATAATTCATTTTTGGATTAATTATTATTTAATATATTTAAGCTTTAAACTGAGTATATTTGAGTGTATTGTATTTGTTAAAATTAATCGATCATTTAATTAGTGCTAATATCATGGCTTGTAGGTAACATACATATTATTACGATAATATAAGTTAATCGCGACTGAGAAAAAAAAATATCCTTTGTTATAACTGAAATAATATCAGAATGAACCAGTGTCATGGCTTGTAGGCAACATAATCCAGTTTAATAATGTGGAAATCTATGAAATCTGGAAATTCTTTATGATACTGTGGAAGAAATGTAAGAAATGTAAGTGACTCATTAATCTTTATTGAATCTTTATATAGGGTGAATGGCGCTTTGGAATCTTTATGTTATGCCATTCATTCATCGTAGTCAGATAAATACATATATCAAACAAGTGTTATGGCTTGTAGGTAACATACATATTATTATGATAATATAAGTTAACCGCGACTGAGCTATGTTAGTACTCAGATAGGTGCGTTGGAATTAATTTGTTTAATGACATATATCATTCAATGAATAGGTAATTATAAACAAATAATATTAATATTAAACCGCCTGATATTATATTAAAAATAACCAATGTCATAACATGTGGGTAACAAAATTTCAGTCGAATAATGTAAGTTAACCGCAACTGAGCTAATAGTACTCGGATTGATTAATCATGTGACGGAAAATTATGAATCTGGAAATTCTTTATGATACTGGGGAGAAATGTAAGTGTAAGTGACTCATTTTCCTTGCATCTTTAGAATCTTTATTGAATCTTTATATGGGTGAATGGCGCTTTGGAATCTTTATGTTATGCCATTCATTCATCGTAGTCAAATAAATAAAAATATCAAACAAGTGTTATGGCCTGTAGGTAATTTACATATTATTATGATAATATAAGTTAACCGCGACTGAGTTATGTTAGTTCTCGGATAGGTTAATAGGTTGGATAGATGCGTTGGAATTAATTAGTTTAATGGCATATATCATTTAATGAATAAGTAATTATAAACAAATAATAATAATACCAAACCACCTGATATTATATTAAAATTAACCAGTGTCATGACTTGTAGGTAACAAAATTTCAGTTGAATAATGTAAGTTAACCGCGACTGAGCTAATAATACTCGGATTGATTAATCATGTGACGGAAAATTATGAATCTGGAAATTCTTTATGATACTGGGGAGAAATGTAAGTGTAAGTGACTCATTTTCCTTGCATCTTTAGAATCTTTATTGAATCTTTATATGGGTGAATGGCGCTTTGGAATCTTTATGTTATGCCATTCATTCATCGTAGTCAAATAAATAAAAATATCAAACAAGTGTTATGGCCTGTAGGTAATATACATATTATTATGATAATATAAGTTAACCGCGACTGAGCTATGTTAATCGGTTGGATAGATGCGTTGGAATTAATTAGTTTAATGGCATGTATCATTCAATGAATAGGTAATTATAAACATATAATATTTATATTAAATCACGGGTTGTAGGTAACAAAATTTCAGTTGGATAATATAAGTTAACCGCGACTGAGCTAAGATAGTACGCGGATAGGTTAATCATTTGCCTACGACATGACCCTATACGATTTATTCCTATTCCTTAAGATTAAAAAACATATTACAGGACGATGTTTCTCCTATATTAAGACAGAATGGTCAACGGAGCTATATGCAATAGCTTTCCATTCCAAATTGTTCATTCAAAAAACGTTGATACAAGTGTATCCAATATATATGATGTGGAATACTCTGGATGGACAAAATTAATATTAACGAATAAATAAGATTTTTTGAAGAAAAAATTCCGCGTTTTAAAATATATAAGAAAAAATTCTATAAAATCTGATAATTTTGCCAAAATAATTTTATCGATTTTAGACAAAGAATTAGTGGATGTGATTTATTGTGAAAAGTGCAAAAAAACTTTTATTTTTTAATTAAATAAATAATTTTATTTTTGGATTAGTAATTTGACCGATTTATTTCTCGAATCGTGTGGAATGCGGAAGAATCTAGTTTAGCAATAAAACACACAAATTCCTCAACAAATCGTATAAACATTTACACAATTGGTCGACGCCTCCGATCAACGGATGGCAATTGAATTCCTCGCCAGCCTCAAACACTTGTCGGATGCGTTTGTGATGAAAGAACACGACAAAAAAAATATATTTCATCGAGCCAAAAAATAAATCCTTGCGGCAAATTACAGGACATGTATGTACGCACACATACGAGTACGAGAAAAAAAATAATCCTTCATAAAGGATACCCGAAACCCAAGACCTGTGAGAGATGTCTATCGTTTCTAGAAGCGCGCAGCTACCTGACATACGCTCATTGTGAATTTCCTTGAAATATAATATTTTGCAAACAGGACGCGAGATACGAATCTCGATCTCCTGTCTTCCCATTTCAGATTACGCTGGAGGAGATCGGTGTTTTCAATTAAGGTCCGCAATACGAGACTATTGGCGTGCGATCGAAATAGAATATTCGCTGTACACGAATTTTACAGAAATAAAATCGGAATTAAGATCTCATCAGAAGGAGGATTCCCACGCTCTGACCACCCATACCAAAGTGGATGGCATAATTCTCCATCGTGTTAAAAGGTCGTGGTCGCGGATCCGTCACGCCAGCTAAGTATGAGTTCATGATTGCTGTGAAAATCGCTCCAAATGATTATTGAAGAGCTGAGGACAACGACATCGCCGTAAATAATAATAAAATAATAAAAAAAATCAGCACGTTGAAAATCCCTGTCCGGTTGTCGGTATTGAGCGATTGAACCGAGATGAGATGAGTGAATGATGATAAAAGCGTTTAGACGTTTCCATGAAATACAAATCCGGGAGAAGTGTATAAAAAAATATGTGGAAGGATCTAGGATAAGCCGACGGTGGGTAATTACGTGCAGACGGAGGTAATGTTACACAAGGATGTGTGAAATATAAAACAGGTTGATGAAAGCTGAGATATATACACGGAGGAATACTTTTCTCATCGATTTTTCGTATTGATAATTTTTCTCTCACGACAAGAGCATAGATTAGATTTATCAGACATTTCTTATCAGTAGAATGAGAAATTTAATCAAAAACTGAAAAATCATAATCTTAAATCAGAAAAAAGGATCAATAATTTAAATAGTTTAATAATGTGGCTTATATATATTTTGTTGTTTTCCTATAACGAAGAAGTCGGGACCCCGTTATAGAAACCCAAGCCGCTCATACAAAACTTGGGAACAAACAAAACATCTTTAATTTTATTTTGTAAATTGAACAAATCAATATATCGATTATTTTCCAATTCGCAAATTTTAATTGACCTTGTTCAATGTCAAATATCACGTGTTATTTTTTATTGTCAACCAAACGCCATTGACTCTATTTATATTTCGAATTATATTATATATTTATTACAAATTATTAATTAATATTTAAAATTATCTTGTTCCAAAATGGGTTCTAGAAGGGAAGCGGTATTGAAGGGGCTGTCGAACTTGTATTAGAACACCGCGCTGTGGTAGGGAGCGTTATAGAAGGGTTTACTGTATAAGTTAAATAATAAATTAAAATAAAAACATTGCAGGGGATCAAAAATTAGGACAACTGTATATTTATTGATGTCAAAAATAGGGCTTCGAACCGTTGTTTTTTTTCGTTACAATTTCCGTAAAATAAATATATTCGGTTCGGTTCCGGGGAAAATAACGGTTTTCGATTCAGCGCCGATTGATTATTTTTTTAATGTTTTTAATTTGAATTAAAACATATTATCTAATACAATTTAGAACATGGCCTGAAACGTTCACGTTCTTCCAAAATTTTGACAATTTTGGATGTCATAAAATAAATATCAATGAAAAATTGCAATTGTTTATAAAAATATAAATGCATTAAACGACATTG
Source organism: Philopotamus ludificatus (assembly GCA_022495035.1). Classification (NCBI taxonomy): domain Eukaryota; kingdom Metazoa; phylum Arthropoda; class Insecta; order Trichoptera; family Philopotamidae; genus Philopotamus; species Philopotamus ludificatus. The sequence continues at coordinate 151,717 of JAGXCT010037020.1, forward strand.
TGATGATCCACTATTTTTAGTTCGGTTCCGGTTTTGTTCTGCGGAAAATAACGGTTAATTTCGGTTTTGAATCAACATTATATTCTCCCTTTTGTAATAGTCATAAAAAATAATAATAATAATTAATTAAAGGGATCATTATTAACGTTACGACAACAGTACAACACATATATAAACGAAATAAATTCGTATATTCATGGTTGATGTGTGCAGACTGATATGGGCCGTCCATATGACTAGATTTTTTCGATTCAGCGCCGATTGATTATTTTTTTAATGTTTTTAATTTGAATTAAAATGAATCACTGATAAAATGAATCACTTTTATTAACATCGACGTTCTGCACACAGGCGCAAAATACTCACGGCGCGCTACTGTGTGCAGGATCCTTGAGTATATTTATTTATAAATAAAAAAAGATGAAAGTTGCCTCTAATTATAAAATATCTCCCAATGTTTAATAACTTTAAACCAGAGAAGGCCCTTTCAACACTAAATTGTGTTGGTAGGGCTACTAAAACCTTTTATTTCCCTCCCAAATTTTTAAAACTTGGTTTTGTCTAATCTTCGTATGTGATTAAAATAATATAAAAATATTTAATAGATGTTCAATGTGTCTCGAGTACAGTTATTTTCCTAAAATTAGTTGCATTAATTTTTTATACGGATTCAATTTTCAAATGTGACAAAATTAGAATGTTTCAATTATTCTATCAACTACTTTATTATTTTTTTAAATAAAATAAAAATATTGTATTATTAAATATATTATTCAGATGCAAACAACATCCTGTACGCTGTACAATAAACATATTGAGTAGAAAAATATATTCGAACGATGTTTTTAAAATATGTTTGCAATTCTTAGTTGGGACCCTCGTTACCTTTGCGACCATTAATAATCCGAAATTGGTCACATAACTCACTCGGCTTGGACCCAGGCTCATTTCTCACCTGAGAGCACTTCTATCCTTATTCCTGGAAATGCCCGAATGATTTCAACGAGCTTACCTGCTCCTTTGGTACACGCAAATCTCAACTACAGGTAATTTTTAACAATGCACGCTACACAATTATTTTTTTACTCCAAAAAAGTATCGAATATCATTTGAAAAAAATGATTAGAAACAAAAATAGACATATTAGCGGTGCGTTTATATTGAATTTCCCGCAATATAACGCACCGGAAAACAATAAATCGAATTTTTCATTTAATGTTGGCGCACAAAAAAATGTCGGTGTGTGTTCTATGGGCATGGGATTCCTGCAGTTTGCCTATAAATCAATGCCAACTGACAAATAAGGTGTTACACCCCCCACATTTAAGGTCCAGATTTACGAAATTTCAATATAAAAAATCTAGGTAATAAAACGGGCGATCCTGCGTTTCGGGAAAACAGCGGGGATGCGCACAACACCAGACTGCGTGGCTTTGTTGCACACAAAGACAAACGAACTCATCATTAATAAAATTCAGAGTGTTTAGATCAAGTTTGCGCTTTTGGAGATTATTTCGATCGATCATCTAATATTTTTAAAAAAAAATAAATACAGAATCATTTTCCCGTTTTTATGAATATTCAATATCCAAAGATTGAACGCCTCAATTGTGGGAAAAAAAATCTTGTACAATAATATATCTTGTAAGGTGCAAGAACATTGCGATTTTGACATATTCCGTCCACCATCAAAGGATCTGACGCGAAGGAAAAAAATATATTTTTGTGAATGACTGCGAACGACAAAGGGCCGTGGTCCTTTGTCAGCAATTGGTCGTGGCCTCGCCTCGACATTTTTCGCCGTAAACGTGAAAGATTCCTAATTGTCATATCCTGTGGAGCGAGGTGATCCTCGGGCGTACTAGAGCACCTAGGGCCCGCATAAATCAACAGGACCTGACAGGTACTTCACAAAAATTTTCAAAAATGCAACAGAGATCGATTCACAAAAATAGAAGAATGGTCAGCGTATAAATTATTGCCTTTTGTGAATGGGAGCCGGAGAGCGGACAGAATGCACGTGCAATTTGAAATGCATCGGAAATTCCGCGAATATTCATATGACGCTATTTAGATATTAAATTTTCCAGCCATCGCCGAAAACACTGCATTCGTGTCAAAGGATCTGGATATAGCAGGATTTTTCGGAATATGTATGTAATATATATCTCCGTTAATGGATTGCAATTTGATCCTCCATTGAGTGCAAAATATTACTAATAAAATACGTGGGATATTATTATTTCGATGGTGTAGCAGGCTGTAACTAATATTTGCAATTCTATCTGAATAAGGGGAGTAAAATATATTCATACCTTTTTCAGCAAACATACAGTATCTAGCAGTGAGATTGTAACACCACCAAAATTCTGTGTTATTTTTTAATATTCTATACAGATAAAAAAAACTAATATTTGAGACAGGTACGAGTGATTTGCAAATATTGCTAAAATAGACAAAAAATTGTATTTTCATAGAAATATAACAAAATTAAGAATTTCAATTTATGATAAAAAAAAACTTAATTATTATCACGTCATAAATACATTGAGACATAGAGCCCACTAAACCATGTTAATGTTCAATTGAAATTCTTTCATACCATACTTTTTCTATTATTTTAATTAAATTGTCTTCACTCGTAGGCTTTCTTTTGTGAATTATAACCGCCATAGTGTTCCACTAATTCTTAATCCACAATCCCATGTTAGCTTAGAAAATTCTTTATCCAACGAGAAAAGCAAGATTTTTTTTACATAATTCTAATTTTACATAAAATTCCGTTAATGGATGATAATTCTCCAATTCCAAAATATGAGAAGCACCCCCTAATTTTTTTCTTCAGTTGGGTGCTTCACAGTCCTTCGGAGGCAGTTTTGGTGCATCCGCACTCCAGATCTAAGCCTCACCAACTGGATTATATCTGATCCAAAAAAAATAAATTTGATTTCATGGAGCAGAGAATTTCAAGGAATGGTTCTTTTGAAGGATGGTGTGTACTTGGTCTTCTATTAATTCTTCTTGAATTTCTTCCGATTTTGCAGTTACAGCCGTCTGCCGAAGTTGGTTTACGGAGCGTTAGGTAGCGAAGGTATTTTCAGCTATTTAATATTTTTGCTAATCTTATAATAGCTGACTAATAATTCATTATTATTATTATTAATCCATTTTGCATTCAATAATTTAAAAATATAAAGTTAAATCTATAGGTTGAAACCGAAAATAAAGCAAATGTGGTTTCAATGGCATATATTTTTCCAAATTTTTATATTTTACATGTATATTTAACTTATAAATTACAATTTATACAAAAAAATATCATCATTATTATTTGCCTGCCACAAGGCCCTCACTCGCTGAGGGCATGGGCCTTTCTCGATCTCTTTTCTTCCTTTCTCCTAAAACTCTCGAGCGAGTTGAGGCCAAAGGAACCTGAGTCTCACATATGACTTGAAGGCTCCTCTTTCGTATTCATACCATGGGGACCCAAGCCGTCTTGGTATGCGGTTTTTTGTAAATAGTTTCCCTCTCTTAGCCATTGCTGACACTGGACGTATATCCTTTACCCTTTTGGTATCGGATTTTAACCTCTCGATTGTGTCCAGGCAAGTGGGCTGCGCGATAGCAATCTTTTCATCGTGGATAAGACCTCCTCAGAGATGGGTCCGATAGAAAGAAGGAAGAGAAGCGAAAGTATCGAGTCTAGACCATTTTTTGGTCAGCGGATTAGGGTTTTCCTTCCCAGGGTATACTGGCTCTGTGGTGAGAAATCCGTTAGAGACCATATTATTTATGAACATAAGGATATTTATAAACAAACATGTATATATTTTCCCTTGGGTGCATTATTTTGTTAAGAATTTATTAAAGTTGTTTTGTTTTTCTTGTTTTTGGGTTTTTAGTCAACTCCACTTTAATAGATGCGGGAATATGTTGACTATAATATAAAAATGACTTAGCATTTTCCAGATCACTTCGCACAGTTTGGTTTGTTTATAAGAGATGATATATTTGATTTACTTATCAAAACTAATATATTTTTATATTTTCCAAACTTATATATAAAAAAAATTCATAACGATAATTAAATCTAAATACCAGTCTTATTCTTATTTATTCCTATACCTAAGTTAAAAAAAAATGACCCTTTTTGGTCGAATCTTGTTCCACTCTCATTAATTGTATTTTACGAATATATAAAATAAGATTTTTATTCGTAAAATGATTGAGAAAAATCTAAAAGATTTGATCTGAAAAAATCTTTTGAGCCATACGTTTGGCCCACATAGTGGAAAAGGTTAAGGAGAGCGAAACACCATACTCTAAATTACATTATAATTAATTAAATTATTATAATTATAGGTCCACGTAAGCCTTGAGATTAAAAAGATGGAAAACTCTTGGATAAAATCCTCATTCGTATTACTTTTGCGCTATTAAAATAAATACATAATTAATAGATAATCGAGATCGAAGCTTTCCGCGGAATATGGAATCGAGTATGCCATTATTTAGGTTATCAAATGTTCTTTGTATTATCAATTTATTCAATAAAATAGTTTGAGCGTTTCTTTAAGATTCTAATCGTTTGCATCACATAAATAACTAACCTATCAAACGTATTGTGTGGCATTTATTAACCCTCAACACGACACCGCGACAACAAAGCGGCCGGACCGCAGAGATGCGTTTCCCTTGTCGGATTTAAAACATACAAATCGAGATAATGGCCCATAAAAATGTTGTTTGTACATTCGATGACGCTAAAGCGTTTCATTCACCGGTTTATAAGTCATTTCGTATCAATTAACCCTCTCTTGTCGCGCTCCTTTCGCGCTCTCCATTGTCATGCAAACGGGGAAGTATTGAATGAATTATCCGCGGGGATAATTCATTGAATTTGTCGATGACTTTTTTTTTGGCCGTCGCACTCAAAGGGTGCACTTGGCGGAACATGAACCCTCTTCACCCCCGGTGACAGGCGAAAACAATCGGTGACATGTCCCGGCCCGGACCCGCATCGGACACCTTGTCCCACGTGTGAAACGTACACGTGGAATTTTCCCAAACCATCGCTTCGCATGCCACCGATTCGACCGCAATTTTAATTTTTCACTCGTTTTTATTTTTTATTGTAAGAATAAGTACAATGATGGCACAAGAATTGGCTATTACTTCCTCCATTCACACACATGACAATCAATTTAATTTATTTATACGCCCATACCTGGATGTACACGGTTAGACAATATTAGATTAAGAATTTCTATTCTTATTGGGAATCTTTCCCAAAGTATCCGAAATAACCGAGGACGATCTATTTAAATTAGTTAATATTTTTTGATTTTTAATTTTTCGTGTAGCGGATTTAGAGGGATGCTTATAGTACTGGTACATCAGGCCCCCGATCATTTAGGGCCCCAATGGGGCCCCCGAGATTTAACACATTGTTTTATAGAATTTAGTTAGTTTCTTATTTATGAGCTTCAGTTTCAGCTTCACTTGTAAGAATTTTCGTGTTTCTGTAGTAAATGTATTGTTAGGTTGTTTAATATTAGAACTCAAAAGAAGAGGAAAAGTTTACGAACTACGTTTACAAAGCATACTTTTTTTTTATTTATAATTCGTTATCATATTTAGAGATTGAAATTGGATTAAGAAAATTGGAAGTTAATTTAATGTTTTTTTGTATTGAAAATTAATAATGGTATATTTTTAATTTAATCTTAAAATTTACATTATTTTTTTGTGTTTTTAGGATTACAAAGGCTAGATATGATTATTGGCCTGTATAAAATTTTATTCCCATCCCTATTAATATTTTTTAGACAATTAACGCCTTCTTCTTACTGAATCTCACAGAAATATTTCTGTTTAAAATAACCCTGTGATTATTTTAAAGTAACAAGTGAGTAGAATGTTGAATTTTTTTATAATATCCACAGTCAAATACTACGCGTTATAAAAACTAAAGTTTACGTCATACATAATGTATGAAGAAGGTTTTTTAATTCTATTCTGTAAATTGAACGAAATAAATACATCGATCATTTTTTCATTCGAGTGACCTTATTCTATTTACGCTCTAGGAAGGAACGCTATAGGAGAGACAGTCAAACTTGTTATAGAAATCCACGGTATAGCAGGGAGCGTTATACGAGGACTTATATATAAAGCTTATTTTTTTTAGAAAAATCCAGAACTTTTCAGATATTGTCTAGCTAATGATACAATAACACTTTAATGACCGCTGGTACACATGTATTGTATTAAATATTTTCATACAAAGGGTGTTGTACAGATATCTCAGAGATATATAGGATCTTTTTTAAATTTTTTATACGTGTGCAGATATTTTATGGTATTTTATTGTAATTCTCAAACAAATAAAAATATTGGCGAACTCTGACGAAGTTTGCCTAGATATATGCCCAGCCGCCAAAGTATTAAAATAAAACTAAAATCATTCAAATTTTCATTGATAATAACTTTTTTAATATTTACAAAAAAAGAAAAACTCTAGGGAATATTTCACAAATTATCTTTTTGAATAATTTTTTGGATAAATATTACGGTTTTGAATCGAAAAGGTTTTTATCTTAAAGTGTGTTCCATGGACCTGCAGAGAAAGTAAGCGGAAGGAGTAAGGTCTGGGAAATATGATAGATATGACAGAACATCCCAAATCAACTTCTCAATTTTTTCTTTTGTCAATTCTTGCTTTATGAGAGCGTCCATTTTCATGATAAAGAACAATTCCCTTTCTGTTAAACAAAATTAGACGTTGGGATATTATTTTATTCTTTAATCTTTACAATTGTTGACAGTAAACATTTAACATTAACAAGAAAGCCATTACATTTTCGACTTATGATATCATGAACGATCCATTTCTCATCTCTAGTTATAGTTTAGTCTAAAAAGGATCGAATTCTTTGTCTTAACAACAAAGAATTCCACGTGTCTCAAGTGTTTCAAGTGTTCTTCGAATAGTGTGTGCGGTGTACAAATTCCCATTCTATGTGTGCAGAGAACCTTGGAAATTTAAGTCTCTGAGATTATCCCTCGATCGCCGTGATCTAATAATTAGCAATGTATTATTTATACATTACATTAAATGAATTATCGACTTTACCAAATATTAAAAAATTCATATCAAGGATCATATTTAATAATAGAAATAGTCGAAATGCCGAGATCAAATGTATTTTTTTTTATTAAAATTTTATTTTCTCACCCCTCACATCCGGCATTGTTCTCGCATCAAAATGATTCATTGAAGAGATGTTGAGGGATTGTTGTGGCATCTGATTTGCATATTCACAAGATGCAGCGGCAGCAGCAGCAGCAGCACGGGAGGAGGACCCCGGGGAGGCGGTTCGCCCGAGAAAGAGGTGTTAACAATGTAAATTGAAATGAGGTTATATTTCGGGCCGCATCACACAGATAGCTTGGAAGTCGTAGGCGATCAGCGCCTCATCGCCGCCTCGACTCTGAGAAGCTGCGCACGAACATGGGATTCGTTGTTGACAGGAGGGACCTGGATCCGATTCGGCTCGTCAAAAGACTCGGCGTTGAATAACAATCGCCCACGGTGATACATATGCATGAGGCTGCTGACGCACAGACAGACACCGCCCTTTCACATCCGTTTATGATGATTCATAAATTAAATACTGATTATAGTAAACAAGCGTGTTGTCTCCTCTGTCACCTGAACGCGATCCTTATCACATTTTTTGTTGATGAACAGAAGAACAGATTTAATTTATGGAGTCGTTGTGTATACTTTTTTACCTCTCCCCCAAATAATTCCCTTATTACATTTTGTTTTGATCGCAGTCTATCGAGCGCACTGAACATATTTACGTGGCGTAATTGAATATCAAAACCGAAATTCGTTTATGGCCGCTCGTTTCGCCCCATTGTGCATTCATTATTGTTGATTTTTCAGTCCCCGCGGGGAACAAGGGTACCCCCGAAGATATGGCCGAGTATGGCGAAACTTTCTGAGCCACATTCCGATTTTCCGAATATATTTTTATCAATTATGGGTAGGTGGTGTGCGCTCTTGTGCGAGACGAAGGGAGAGCTCCCACACTTCATTACACAACCACATCAAACAATCATTTATTAAGAGCGAAAATAAATACGAGAGGGATGCTGTGCCGAGAAAAATTACCCCAGCACTCGAGGGGAGTGCTGCTACTCGTACCCGGTGCAGACAGAAGTGGATGGATTGATGTGTCTTGTCGCCATTAGTTGAAATAATCTCGCAAACGACTACGTGTGTGAGGCCTTTATTTGTTAAATACACTCGATAAAAAAATGTAATGGCAAAATTTTTTTGAGCTCCAGACTGGTCCAGAATATGGCCGCAAATATCTTGTCAAATCTCAAATATTTTTTATTGTGGAAACGAATTGCTTTTATTTTCAAATTTGGCGATATTTAATTAAGTAATATTTGATATTTTATTGATACAGTGAATATAATAACAGTTATACTACAGTATTCTATAATAAGTTTGATAGTCACTCCTATAGCGCTCCCTCTTAGAACGTCGTTTAAAATATGCAAATAGAAAAATCGATGTATTGATTTCGTTAAGTTAACAAAATAAAATTAAAAATCCCTCCTCCCAAATTTTTTAGGAGTGCCTTTGGTTTCTATAACGTGATTTCGATTTCTTCGTTATAGGAGGGATGGCTGTATTATGATAATACATGCAAATGTTGATCAGCCCAACAACATGAACACTGTGTTGCCAATGTCAATCTACACAAAATTAAAAAAATATATTTTTATACTTTTGTGTGTCACATGCTGTATTAAGTCTGTATAAGATGCACTTGTTCTTGACGTATCTTGTCATTGGTAACAATATTGAATGTTTATGTAATGTATGTACATTTTTTTTAGTAATAATCAAATATCAAGAAAATATTAATTAATATGAATATATTAAACGAGACTTTTATTATAGACGGTTTTGATTTGCACGGATTATAATGATAAAAATTATTTCTAAATTTAAAATTGGTCTTAATTTACACGGTTCTTTCAAAATTATTGCAACATGTAAATCGTGCCAGAGATAATAATAAAACGTGATATATATCGATCGTATCGTTTTTAATTAAAAATCGTGTTCAGCAAAACCGTGATAATTTAGTAATAGAAAATATTAATCTCAACATATTTGTAATATAAAAAAAATAATATTATCGAGACTTTCTTAAAGTTTTTAGCTGGAATAATTATTAATAAATTAATGTCATGGCTTGTAGGTAACACACATATTATTACATAATGTAAGTTAGCCGTGACTGAGCTAAGATAGTTCCTGGATAGGTTATACCTCCGGCGAAAATCTATGAATACTAAAAAATAATTGGATAGTATTAATGTAAGTAGAAGAAACCCATGACCTTCGTATTTTGACAAAATTATTTATGTAGGTATTCCTAGGAATTTATTAATTTAATACCACCCTTCGTTAAATAAATAATATAAATTTCAAAGGAATAAAAAAGTAGTATTAAAATTAACCAGTGTCGATTACGATATTGTTGAAGATAATATTAGAAGATAAATCGCGCATTTTTTAATAAATTTAAAATTTACGTTTATTAATATTTATTTTAAATATTATTACAAAACATAATTTCCATCATTATTAGAATTTGTTTTCCATCTTCTTTGTACTAATCAGAAATTCTGGCTTTATGAGGGCCTGCATTATCGTGGTGAAGAATTATTCTCATTCTGTTGAACAAAATTGGACCTATGATTATTATATTCTTATTTAATCTTTTAAATTGGTGACAGTAAACATCTAAAGTATTTATTTCATCCGATTTTAATAATTCGTAATGAATTATTCCCCTTACATCCCACTAAATACACAAAAGTACTTTTCGAAATGTTAATACTGGCTTAAGGGATCACAACAGTAGTTTAAGTCAAATAAAGCCTATCTCTAGTTATAGTTTAGTCTAAAAATTATCGAATTCTTTGTCTCAACAACAAAGAATTTCTAATATTAAACAAGCTAACGATACATTAAATACAGAAACATGTTTTTTTGTTGTTGTTAAAAACGTAATTTAATTCTATAAAACAATGAATAAGCCCTTGGGGGCCTCTTTGGGGCCCCAACGATCGGGGCCTCAGAGACTCGTTTACTTTCCATCTTTAGAATCTTTATATGATGAATGGCGCTTTGGATTTTATGTTATGTTAAACATTTATCGTAGTCAAATAAATAAATAATAAACATAACTTTATAAATAATTTCCATTCATGACAAAACGACGTCAATCAAACACAATGCTAATTAAACCCATTCTACTGAAATCACAAGTGACACTCGTGGTCGTATTTGGGCGTATCTGGCAATCACGAGCTATGCTCGTTGTAAATTTCGATATATTTTTTTCGGTATATTTCGATATATACATAGCCCAACAAAATAATGCAAAAATATGTACATGTCGGTGTACACATATCCATGTGTGCATAAATAAATCTGGTCTCTAACGGATTTCTCCCCACAGAGCCAGTATACCCTGGGAAGGAAAACCCTAATCTGTTGACTAATAATTGGTCTGGTCTCGATACTTTCGCTCCTCTTCCTCGTTATAAGCAGATAACGCCTTAGAGAAGAGAACAAATGAATACCGAGACAAACCCCCTCCTACTTGCCTGTACACAGTCGAGAGGGTAAAATCCGATACCAACATAGTAGAAGATGTACGTCCAATGCCAGCAATGGCCAAGAGAGGGAAACTCTTTACAAAATACCAAGAGGGCTCGGGTCCACGCGGTATGGACGAAAGGGGAGCCCTCACGTCACGTGTGAGACTCACGTCACGTGTTGGCCTCGACTACCATGCGAGAGTTTGGTAAGGCCCATGCCCTCAGCGAGTGAGAGCCTTGTGGCTGGCAAATGATGATGATGATGATATATAATATACGAAAATACCATGCCTTTTCGACGGTTTTTGGCGATATCCAGATTTTTACATTTTACAAATAACGAGGAAGCTGATTAAACTGATCGTATAAATAAAATTCGATCTGTGGTTGATTATTTGAATAATAAATTTCAACTAATTTACACTCCTGATGAGAATGTATCCATAGTTGAATAATTGATGAAGTTCAAAGGATATGGCTATTTTTAATTCGAATGTATTGTACTCGAAGATATCTAAAGAAAAACGAAAGGAATATGCTTCCTCTCGTTTGGATGTATTACCATACCAAATTATAATATTAGAGGAAGACCATCATTTGGTGATTAACCCCTTGGATTGCAATGGCAAAACTGGGCCCATATCCCAAAACATATTCCACCAACGGAAAAAAAGAAAAATCCCACAAGATTGTGTAAAGTATGTACCAAAAATAAAAAGAGAAGCGAGACAACGCGGGAATGCAAAAAATGTCTCGTTGCATTACATCTCCCAGAACGTTTTGAAAAACACCACAGCGTACAAGATTATTAATATTTTTGATATATTATGGGTACTTGCATTTTTTTTTAATCGCAGTTGAAGGGGTTAGGGACATTAAAATGTATTTATTGAATGAAAATGTTAATAATGAAATAACCAACTCGGTTACTAATCAAAAACCATCAAAATTTATTGCCAAATTTTCGAAAATAGCTCAATTTCGAGGCATTGGTCCATCGGCACGGCGGCTGCGAGCCATATTAATTAGCTCAATTTTCTTGCATTGTATAACGACATCATGCGCAGCGCATAATATACCTAATCAAGAGGTGTATTGCGCAGACCGACCAAAAAAAAACGTTGCTTAGCCAACACATTACTCGAATAGGCCGAATTGATTATGGCAACATTGCGCAAGGGACGAATATATAAATATATCGGTTACGACACCGCATTACTTTCGCGCCAAACGTCATTATCTGGGATTTAATTAAATTATAGCGAGCCGCTACCTGATGGCGGCGGTTCATCGCGAAAAAAACATGCCGACGATAACATCGACAGAACAGTGTGTAGACAATGATGATTGATTGGGAGAAAGCCCGATAATATAATCGGCTGAGATCATTCATCATTTGTTAACGTAGGTATCGATACCGGATAATTTGTAACGGTGCGAACAACAATAACGAAAAAAAAACACACTCTAGTACAGGATGTTATGAAAATATCGATACTTTCTCCATTACGCGATAATTCATTTTCATTGGGGACAGATAGAATGACTAAACAATAAACGGGGGGGGCTTAAAAATCATTCGCATGACAGCCCTCCCCAGAGGACGGATACGGAATCCGATGAAGCCCATCTGCTCCACCCCCTCCACAGTAATATATCCGGATTAGCGAACACCGTAATCTTTCGCTCTGCAAAAAAATATATACATTTATCCGAAATCGAACACATCTTACGATTTCGATTAATTGCATTTTTTAATAAGCGCGCCTTTCATCGCTCTCATATCTGATGATTATATTTTTTGAGCAGAGGGTCGGGTTTTTGCGAACCCCCCGCTGCGTTCCATCAGCATATTAGAGCTTTACACCTTCTGGTGTTAATAATTCTGTTGCAACCCCATGTGTGCGGCGTGCTCCTCCTTATGCTTTATTGCCACTCGCTGACCTCGGCGATGGAAATTGATTTTTCAATCCCCGAGACCCTTTTTAATACCCTAGGCACGGTATTCAAATCGATCTGGGCGTGTAATTAAATTTTATTTCATCCCTTGGAACATTTTAATCATGTAAATGCTAGCGGGTTTAAGTTTTCTTATTCGTAATACAACAAACTAATATCAAAGTTCCACTGTCCCTCATATAGCGCTCTCTCCTAAAACGTAAATTTTCATAAACACACTTATATTTTATTACTAAACTAAAAATACAACAAAATCATTTGAAATATGCGATTAATTTCGTTCATCATCATCAATTGCCAGCCACAAGGCTCTCACTCGTTGTGGGTATGGGCCTTACCAAACTCTCGCATGGTAGTCGAGGCCAAAGGAACCTGAGTTCATACGTGACGTGAGGGCTCCCCTTTCGTGTCCATACCGCGGGGACACGAGCCGTCTTGGTATGCGGTTTTTTGTAAAGAGTTTCCCTCTCTTGGCCATTGCTGGCATTGGACGTACATCATCTACCATGTTGGGTATCTGATTTTATCCTCTCGACTGTGTCCAGGCAAGTAGGAGGGGGTTTGTCTCTGTGAGTAATTTGACTAACATTAACAATTTTGATACATTTTATACAATCCTTCTAATAAATATGAATCACGCTATAGAAATCTGCCATATAGAAGACTAGGGGCATACATAATTTGGGATTCGATTTTTTTAACTGCATTTTGTGAACTGAATCAATCCACTTTCACATTTACACATTGTTTTTAGTTTGTTCACACACGTCAGTAGAAAACTGCTATTTAGAAGGAAGCACTATAAGAAGGACTACCGCACTCGTCGCTCTATAGCAAGAAGCGCTTTAGGAGGTTTGACTGTACAGTGGAAACTTATGATTCGAGGACATTTTATGGTGATTGTCCTTGGGAGAATAGTTGATTAGTTAGTAGAAAGCAGCTGACGTTTTATAAAAAACGGCGATCTAGAAGGAAGTTTTATAGGAGGGATTACCGCGCACGCCGCTCTATAGCAGTAAACTGTTATAAACTGATATAATACTTTATTTATAATAATTTTTAAATACTATTCTACAAATTGCTAATATTTTTATAGTCAAATTACAATGCCCTTTGGTTGACAACAAAATATAACACATTAGCGTAAACAAATTTGACGTTATAGGAGGGCTGACTGTACTATCTTTTATAATCATATGGAATTGATTAAAAACTATTCGATTTTAATTAGGGTCTAATTTTTAACGTATTTAGAATTAAACTTAGTAAATTTAAATAAATTTTACGATTTTTTTTTAATGTTTTTAAATAGGATTCCCATTGCGATTATCTCCAAAATCGATCTTGAAGAGTTAATAAATAAGACGTAAGCAGGTATATAGTCGAGTGTATGTATATGAGGTGGTATATAGGCTGGGATATAGATAGATGGTAGGTACATCAACCCTCGGTTCACAATTTTGATGGATTGGTAGGCATCCTTTAATCTCAGTTTGATTACCCTGCCCGCTGCGGGGGGCAGTTTAATATCCAGGCCCCACCACGGGGCCTTTGAAGGATCCGTCGACACTCATTACCGGAGAAATTATTTTTTGGATATGGCCGACACTTCTCGAGCGGACGCATCTCGGCAACATTTCGTGGAAAAATGGCCGCACCGAGAGGGCGTTGGCTGCATTTATCGCGGGAGCGGCGCCGAAGAATTCGCGGTGGCGGAGGTAGGAGGAGGGCAAAGGAGCGGTCTGTGGCATCTCAAGGTGATCCGACCGTCACGCGGGGTAATTAATCAAATGGGCCGACCCATCCCTTTGGCACCTGCCTCCACTGCGCCACTCCTCGGCTACCCCACCCCATCGAGAGCCAAGAAAACCGATGACCCGCTGCATCGGGCTCAGACACGTAGACACGTCTGGCGGCTCGACCCTCGATCAATCTGCGACGTTCTTCAATTTTCATAATTTCAGCACTTTCAACCCTTTCGCTGCGCCGAGAGTGAAGAGCGGCAAGCTGAACCTTGAATTATGATTGCGACGATTTGCGAATCTCGGCGTTGGCCCGAGCCGTGGATATTTGGGCCTGCGTCCACTTAACGGCACATTCACACGTCAGAGGCCACCAGGGCCGGGCCATCAGATGAATCAATTGGATAATGCAACGTAAAGACTGCTAACAATCAAATTATTCTATTGTCGGGGCCTGGCCTTTGTTGGCCGCAGCGAGCGGTATGGGAACTGGCGATCCCTTATTTATTTCTAGAGAGTGTCTGCTTTTTTTAGTAGCAACGCTAAACAGTGCTCGTTACGGCAATTGATCAGCTGTGATATCTGCATACAAACCCGACCCTCGATTTACACGGATAAATAACCACACAAATAAAACATTTTCTTCTACTGAACTAGATATGTCCAATATACTAATTTTTATTTAAATTATCTGTATCCGAAGCGCACCTGTGTGCAGAACTTTATTTTGCGCCTTGAAAAGATAAACCGCAACTATCCGGCGCCTGTGTGCGCCACACAATCTGACCATATGGACGGCGCGCCTCTCTGTAATCACATACAATTTTATTATTCAATTAAAGCAAAAAACAGATTTTATCACAATTAGCCTGTATTTGTAATATATGTTTTGACAATATTCAACATGGAAAATTAATTACAGTAAAACCCCGTTTTCATGCCCCGAATCTACGTTTTCCCTCTAATTACGTTTTTAAATGAGTCCCTTCAAATACGTAAAAATGGACTTTTACTGTAATTAATAAAAAAAAATACTATGAATATAATAATATATTTATTTTAAATCATTATTAATCCACTTTCTTTGTTATTATCTAAGGAATTATTATATAATAAATATTTGTACAGTGCAGTGGTTTCTCGTCACTATCTGTACCGCAGTATTTTTTTTACCAAAAAGCGCTGATATCGACTTACAGATTATTTTTTAACAATTTTTATATGATAGAGATCATCAACCCTGCCACAGTTCTTTGTCGAGGTACTTCAATGACATTTAGAACTCTCTGTAAGATCACCTTTCCAAATACTATTAGACTATGCATTGTTATTACCTTATTATGATTAAATCTAATATGATATATTTAATTATGTATATCACGTATTATTTTCCCAGGTTTCTAATCAAATTTAACTTTAAAATATATACAAACAGTATTTTTATGTGACAATAAACACAACTCGTAACAAATTATACAGTAATTAGGTAAATGACATTTTTTATAATTATTTTGTTGTTTATATATTTTATAAATGCAATAAAACAATAAAAATCCGATTTTTATCAACGTGTTTTTTTTATAAAACATATCAAAACTAAATCAGCTGTTTTATTATTGAATCCATTTTTTTAGAAAGTCTGATTTTATAGCTAAAGATTTTTTTCCACGATATTGTTTATAACTTTATATAAAAATAACTCAGTGTTTCTCAAATTATTCGTATAATAACATAATCTACATAAACATCGATCTTTGAATAGTTTATAAATCTATTTAAAAAAATACATTTTCAAAGCCCAAATAGAGTTCATTTATTTAACTCTCTTATCTCACTCTATTCTTATCCCAAAATCCTCTTAATTAACAAAACATGCATTAAACATTAACATGCGATTAAAACTTGAATGAAAAGGAAAAGAGGCCTAGCTCTACTTCCTTGGAATCAAGAACAAAGTAAATAAGTCTATAATTATTAAAAGAAAAAAATATTATAACTTAAAAGACAAAATAATAAAAATGTTTTTACGTTTATAAATATTTTTTAATGCATAATTTGAAATGATTGTGTTTTTTTTTCTCTATCGAGTCTCATCCGATAGTACGTGGCGATCGAGCAGGTCTCCGAAAAAGGAGTGATCGGGTCAGAGAGTGGTGGGGCCGGAAGCTGGTTCCCTTTTTCTCCAATACCCGGCGTTGTCTCAAGTGGCTCCGACAATAGGCGGGTCACCGCGGACGGGTCCTCCCATTGTCTTCCTATTTGCTTGCGGGCGGCCGGGGGTGGGGGCAGGAGGGCGTGGGACTCCCCCGCAGATTAGCGTGTGATTTGTGACTTTTTGTGACGGATCAAGACCGGATTGATTGTGTTTAAATTGTACCGAGGGCCATTGTCGATTTCCGCCGCCACGCCGACCGAACAATGGCCGGCGAATTGGCTCAATTACCACGAAAAAGAAATATAATAACCATCGGTCACCGATCGATCGTGTTTATCATTTTGAAAGTGGCAATTAAAACGGCGTCGATTGATTTCGCTTCTTGACATTTTCATCGTCCTCGAACGCTAATCATTCTCGTATCGGGAGTGGAGCGTTGCGCGGGGAGGACGGGCGGAGTGATTCTCCCTCATTAGGGCCGCCGTCTTTTATTTAAGGGCTGCTTATGAATAGAGTACTAATGAACTGGATCCATCTGGTGGGTGGGACCCCCGTCCATTCACTGGCTGCCGTTCGGTAAATGATACAAGCCGATAGATTCAAATAATTTATGTGCATCGGATCAAATGTGCATTCGGACAAATCGGCTTTAATTACGCTGCATACCTTGGCAACGTGGCTCTGTCGGCAATGTTGCCTTTCATCACTCGCTGATGGCATGCTGGATACGCCAGAACTCCTCTGACTCGGAATTCGTGGGACCCAAAAATATTGGGATATTAGAAACCAATCACTCGCACTGTATATCATTAAAAACGATACAAATCTTTTTTCTAGAATATATTTATCCCTTAACCTCCGTATTTGCCCATTATGGTTCTCTAAAAATTCTACTTATTCCCCAAGATGAAAACAATCATAAAAACATTGAGGAGATAATTGCTGAAAGATCTAAGCGACATATTAACAATTTAAATGACATTGTACGATCTATTAATGCATTTTTTTCTAATATTGTAGAATATTTTATCAGAAAAAATATTCAGAACACTTAATACTGTATAGACCATAGATTCCCAAACTATTTTGCCCTATGGATCCCTTGGGATCCTTTTTTCTCTGGTAAAATGAACAACATCGTACTCAATAAAAACCTGGACTTCTACAATACAATTGATATATGAAAATATATGATTATAATTTTTTTTTGACAGGTTTTTTGTGTTTTTTAATAGTTAGAGATTTTTTATTTAATTTTGGACAGGTGCATCCTTTAATCGATTAAGGTTTTTAATATTATTGATTACGGAAAAGCCTGTTTTGCATAAATATAACGTTGAGAATGGAATAACGTAATTTTATAGTTATTTTTTGTATTTGAATTTCATACTTGAGAAATTATCTGTAAGATCTGTTATTTAATAATTTAATACAAAGAGATTTCTGAAGGAATCCGAATAATATGTCAAGGGAAGATAAAGAAAATTTGTATTTAGTAAATCTATATCAACTATTTTGCCCTTGGCATCATTTTTTCCCCTTGCGTGTCTTAAATTGTTTTTTTTTAACTTATTAAATACAATTGATTTTTTTGGAGTTTAAACCATTAGCGTAGTCAGAATTAGTAGTATAATTAATTTATAAAAACAATCCATATAGTCAGAAAATTTTAATTTTTGTCTCAGAATTAACAATCCCGGTTAGAATGCAAAGCTGCGCAGCGCGAAAATTGTTATGTTTGACTGAAAACTGAACATTTCGTAATATAATTTAAAAGAATGAATAAAATATCTATTATTCTTAATATTACTAAGGTCTTTATTTGTGCAGAATCTAGCCTAAATGAGCTCCGATCATGTAGACCCCCATTTATTTTTATCCTTGACATGGACCCCTAGCGTATGGCCTGCTTTGAAAATAACTATTATATACTTATAGCAGTTACATTAATGAGAGAGAAAAAATATGTAAAATAATAAATAAAAACAATCCATTTAGTCAGAAAAATTTACAATCTCGGCTAGAAAACAAAGCCGCGCATCGAGAAAATTTTTATGTTTGACTGAAAACTGAACATTTCGTATTTAATTTTAAAAAATGCGGAAAATATCCATTCTTAAAAACTCCATAAAGCTCCGATCATATGGACCCCAATTTATTTTTATCCTTGGCATGGACCTCTGGGGGTGCGAATGATCTACTTTAAAAACAACTATTATATACTTACCACTTTGTACTGTAGACATTGAGTTATTAAAAAATAAATATTTTTAGTACAAAAAATAAGTAATAATGTAGTTATTTGTAAATTATTCCAGTGACCAAAGTATGTTTATCTTTGTAAAATTAAACGTTGATTGCGGTCCTCAAAGCGGCACGCGAGTGATGTCATATGTCATCACATCACGTGCAGATGGATGATGATCTACTTGCGAAAATATTTATGACCATCCATTATTATCGTGCAACACTTTTTGGCGAAAACCGAACCTAATCGTAGCCGCGGTTGCGTAAAAAAAGTGTCGAACCAAAATATGCAATCGGCCGAAATTAATGCCGAATCACTTTCTAATGCCGGCATCGTGAAATTATATCACGATCTATATAAGAAAAAAAAACGACACGATTGATCGATAGTTTTCAACGATATCTCGTATGAAAATTATGGAAATTGATCGATTTAATTTTTCTAGGAAAATAAGCGAGCGTGAAATGGATTTTATTACGCTGGCAAATATGTGTTTAAAAGAGTGATTCAAATTATTATCAGATATTTTCATCGAAAGTTCATTGTGTGAATTAACGCGATGATGCAGAGAGAATGTGTTTGTTGGATCGATGGACAAAAAAAGACATGAAAAATTTTCGACATGAAATATTCATTACAGTGGGGGTCCGGTCGAAAGTTCTGGAAGGGCGAATGCGATTTAGCATGGTGTCAATCTCGATTCTCCACGCTTCCTTCGTGAAAATCGATTTCGTTCAATGCGCCATAGTGAATTCGCATTTTATTTTAAATGGTACGATTTTATTTTATATCTATCTACTATCAGAATGTCATTGCGAAAAAAATACGTACAAATAATATTCGCGTTATGAGCCAGTCTGTGCGCACAAAGGGTTACGTGAATAATTTAATGAGAAGCACTGGTTGATTGACGTGCAAAACAAAATAACGCTATTCCACTTCCTCATTGTCTGTTTTCTCCGTCGAATTCGATCCTTTGACGCATCAGTGCTTGTCAAGCTGTCGTTATCTAGACAATTATTCCGTATCGATATAACCATATTAATAATAATATCATTTAAACATTTCCAAAATATAAAACACTAATATAAAAATATGAACATAAATTATAAACAAGAAGAAATGTTCAGAACAAGAAATGCATCATATTATATTGTTAAAGATTAAAAAACAAGATTTGAAGCATCAAACTTTCTTTTCTAAGACGAGATTTACAGTTTCAGTCAAACATAAAAAAAATTCTCACTGCGCGGCTACATCATTTAGTCAGTTTTTCAACAAAATTTTCTCACTGCGGATTCTTGTCATAAATTAAATTATCAGCTTTTAACCGACAAGAAAAATGTTGAAATGTATGAAACATTGCTATTAGTTTCATTGCAATATTATAAGTTTCAAGAAATATTTGAAAATCTCATCAATTTATATAGTGATGTGTTTTATTTCAATTATTACATCACATACAATCGAAGAATTTCTAGTAATTACATTGTAGATATATTCAGTAATATATCTGTAATATTTAATTTATGAACCATTTTTTATAATTTATATAAAAAAACCAAAGTTTTTCTTTGTC
The DNA here is from genome assembly GCA_022495035.1 of Philopotamus ludificatus. Lineage (NCBI taxonomy): Eukaryota > Metazoa > Arthropoda > Insecta > Trichoptera > Philopotamidae > Philopotamus > Philopotamus ludificatus. The sequence continues at coordinate 172,101 of JAGXCT010037020.1, forward strand.
ATTAGTAATAATGAGTATTTGAGAACTGTACAGAACAAGAAATGCACCAAATTGCATCATATTATATTATTAAAGATTTAAAAACAAGATTTGAAGCACCACACTTTATGTATAGAATATTCTGAACTTTCAAAACTTGCCGTATGAAACTCTTCACATTCTCAAAGGTATTAATTTTCAAGACAGTTTCATTATTCTATCCGTTTTGGTAATCTATCTGTTTTGGCAATACTTAATAATTTACTATGAATATATTAGAATACTACTATAAATTTATGATTAATTAACTTTCTTTTTATCTGAGGAATGTGATTATAAGCACGATTCCTTTCTGGAAGGACCATGGATATGTGCAGTGCAGTGGTTTTTACAGGCTTTATTAGCTTTTTTTGACAATTTAATTTTTATACATCAACCTCCACCACACCGCTTTGTCGAGCAACTTTAGTACCACTCAGAACCCTCCTTAATATCACATTTCCGAATACTATTTTTAATTTATATTACGATTAAACCGAATATTATATAAAATTCATCATGATCCTATAGTATTATAGTACCATTAAAAAGAATGCAGGGCCACGACAGGTTTGTGCGGCGCACACAGGCCCCGAAAACTATGAACTCAAGAGACTCATTACCTCCGAATTAATTAATTGAATGCCATTTATACATCGTTGAATAATAGTTATGACATTGGAAGGGGAATGTAAGTGTGAGAGATTCATTATCCTTGCATCTTTAGAATCTTTATTGAATCTTTATGCGGTTGAATGACGCTTTGGATTTTCTGTTATGCCATACATCCATATCGTATTTAAATAAATAAGTAAAAAAACAAATAATAATGGAGTAGCGCGCCGAGAGTATCCGGCGCTTGTGTGCAGATCTTCAATTATAGTCCCTTTTCAAATATATCATACGGGTGTATTAAAAACTAAGGACCATCGCTTAAATATGTAACATATTATTTAATGTAGATTTTCAGAAATGTAATTCTTTACATTTGGGACATCGGCGCCCGTGTGCGCCGCACAATCTGAAGCCGAAAAAAGTCATTAATTACTGAATGTTTATCCGTAACATTATTGTGCAAATATATAATTAGATATACATTATTTGGCTATTCCGTTAAGTGAGATTCTGTAAAGAGAGATATTGACAGATGTTTTTTTTTTGGGTAAATGTAAGAATGTACACTTTTTCGTGTTTTTTTTTGGTGTTTTTTTGTTGTTGTAAAACCTTGATACCTTCCGGCTCGAGAATGTAAAATCAGTTCACTTTGATGTTTTCGAGCCGGGCGAGAGCGTACCGCAAAAACAAAAGTGGGACAGTTTAATTGGAGGCAATTTGAGTTGCCGGGGGAATATATTCTAAATATTAATTTGAGCCGCGGCGCTCGGGGCTATCCTTTGAGCCGCGTCGAAGCCACTAAGATGGCGGATGATAAATGATGTATCGTGAGCAATGATCGGTAGGTAGGTGGCGGCCCCAGGTACTGGCGCAGCACTGTTTAAACAGCGGCCGACACCTACATCAACTTAGTATCAACACTTATTGATTAAACACTTACCTGTGTGCGAGCGGGCGAGTGTGCGCGCCGCATTATGTGCAGCCGAATCGATGCCGTCGAAAGGTCGAAGCACTTTTAATTACCGACGGACACTACCTATCCCCGATTTCGAAACTACCACTTTTTGGTTCGGTACCAACTCTCATAAACAGTAGATAATAAAAATATTGTGTCAACCTTCTTCTACTGCTGTCTACCATATTAAAATTAGTCAGGATCATATCTGGGTAAACTACGATATACTAAACATGGTACCATTTTTTCTCCAGAAACAACAAAGGTAATAGCTGCTGTGCTTCGAGAGAATTATAGTTGTCCACATGCTTAAACAAGGAAGAAGAGGCTATTCCGATGGAGATTATAAAGTAAAAATATATTAAAGATTGCAAAACTAAATAAATGAAAAGAATTGAATCAATCGGAGCTTGTTTTTAGAATTTAAAAATTATTATTTATTTTTCAAGCATCGCGGCCCTTCTGAATTTAAGGAGCCTCGGAGGGGCCCGGAATTTTCCTAAAATATTAAATATTTGCGACGACGGTATTCGATAATAAAAAAGAAGAAAGAGAAGAAACAACACAAATGAAAAAGTTGATGTTTTTATTCTTTCTGACTTTTTACATAAAGTGTACATAACCTTCTGACAGGGTTGCACAAGCTGCTGAATTTATGCTGGCAAAATCTAACGAGCCTAATCAAGAATATTTAAAATTTTCCTCTTTTTTTATTAATGATTATAAATAATGTTTATCCAGAAAAAGGGCTGTGATAAGAACTATAAGAATCTAAAGAGTTGTAATAATTTACAAAATGAGAAAACCACTGAACAATTTTTGCAAGAAATCTAAGAAATTAGTATAGGTATATACATATACTTGTTTATTTACGAATATTATATATCAAAAGATTAATTAAATCTTGCCAATAAGCGCAGATAGTATTCAGATGGATGACCATTCTGAATACTTCTGAGTGACGCTGGTCAACAGAGGGGTGGGATGAAGGCTGACGACCTTCATTTCATAAAGTACAATTGTCAAAAATAATATAAGCTGGAAGCAAGGCAGCGCTCTTCAGTATAAAAAAAAACCACTGCGGTGCAAAAGGCAACGGGAAACCACTGCACTATATACTCCCATGAAACCATGTCCATGGTCCTCCATAAGTGTAATCATGCACATGGTCACGTTCCTCAGACATGAGGGAAAGTGGATTAATATCTTATATATAAAAAAAATATAATAATATGTAATCGCTTCACGACTCAAAAAAAAAAATATACATATACTTGTTTATTTACGAATATTATATATCAAAAGATTAATTAAATCGAATCATATGTAGTAATTAGACCCTGTAGTTAGTTCAGTGTTATTTCTGTCCTATTTTAATTTATGAACCATTTTTTTTAATTTATAAAAAAAATAACAAAAGTATCTCTTTGTCATTAGTAAAAACGAGTTTTTAATTGAATACTCATTACACAGACTGAATAAGATGGCAAGCAATACAGCTCGTTTATTATTACTTTAATAAACGTATGTACTTAATTCTCTATATACAACTTCACACTTCGTTTTTAACCATGTCTATAAAAAAAATATTTAAAAAATACTATAAACATACGATGATCAGGTGTATCATATGTACATACAACCTATATAAATTATTCACATTTTTTTTTGGTTATTAAATATAAACAACAATAACCAAGAATTAAAATAAAAATTGTTGTATTTAAAATTATTTCGGGAAGTGATTTAGCCTCATGTAATGCATCTTTTGATAAATACGAATGCGTACCGTGTACTTCTCTAGGGATCTAGAGGATTATCGATTTTCTTTTTAGCGCAATAATATTTTTGTTAGCACAAATAGTGATGGATATTTTTTTCTATGGTTTTTATTGTTATCGATTGAAAAACGGAATCAAATTTGTGCGAATTGGTCCATTTATCGGTTAATTGGGATGCGCGGGTGGGGGTCAGCGACGACCAATGGCAGCGTCTCGCGGCCCGTGGTCCCATTGGCCGGTGAGCGGCTCTCCTTTGTTTTTATTGGCCGCCGCCGGCGCTAAGACAAAGAGGCGCGTGTGTGAGCTCGCCGCGTCTCAATCTGTGGCACGCGCGTTACCGACAACTGTTGACAGCGACCATTTTTTTATTTCATGATTATTTTACGAGAATAAAAATAACATAAAAATGAAACTGCACTTCCGCACTACGGTTTCGGAGAGACCAATTAATATCAATTATTAGCAACGAGAAAAAAATAATATATATTTATATGGAGAGTCGGTATCAAAGAAGGACATCTTGACAAAAACCCATTAACGAGCGTGCACGCTGCCTTGATTAATGTGTGCATTATTCAATTAGCAACTGGGGCGGCGGCCTTTGTCTCGGCCAGACCCACCCAAGGCTGTGCCCTGGCTTTACTTACCCTCGCAGCTCCTGCGAAATGCCGAGATTAATTATTTTAATTTGCGCTCGGGATATTTTTGAAAATTCAGCCTAATTAATTATGTATTAGTTAAAAAAATGTTCATCACAAATTATTATATTAATTTCTTAACTGATATCTGAGGAACTTATAGGGGACCCAATAATTCAGGGGGGTTCAGCTCTTAAAAATGCATATTTTGATACTTTTGTACCCAGGATGAAGCTGTGTCAAACAAAACAGTTATTTTCTTGAAAAGCGTGATATTAAATAAAATATCTTAAGAAAAGGGAAAAGTGGGAGGAAAAATAGCTTTGCAAAACTCTCTGAAAGTTGATGCAAAGCAAGCAAATGCCCTGTAGCTAATCATATTGCTAACCAGGTCCTTGTATCCGATAGGGCCCACCACCGGGAGATCAGTAAGAACCATAGAACGTGACTGTAATCCACATCAGCAATGTGGAGATGCTACAAGGTTAAACTCTTTAAGTTTTAGCCTTGAAATTACCGTGGCCAGTCAGGAATTGACTGACCCAGAAGTCTGGGATTACAGCTACAATTAAGTCTGGCTCTCATATCGCGAAAGAAGAAATAGGTAGTCCGCCCATTTGGGGAGGAATCCCACCTCTTCTGCCACTGGCCAAGAGCCGATTCGCGAACGCGTGATTTTAGAAGCAAAGCAGAAACTGACTCAGCTGGATTTCTGAATATAGCAGTATTCCCTAAATTTAATTGACAAATGAATAACGCCAGCTATGGCATGTTTTCTGGTGGCTACCCAATCATATTTCAAACTATATGCACTGACTGTTCCGTATACCATGATCCATGAATTCAAACGCGTAGCTACCTTAAGGCAAAATGATGCAAGGGATCGGGGGCCTCGGTCTTATACCCTAGCAGGGGGCCTCTGATTTTTTTTTAAATAATAAATATTTGTACCTTCAAGATAATATCAATCTTCAAAAACCTAATAAAAAGAGAAGAAATAATAAAAATGACAAGTTTTGTTTTTTATTCTGTCTTTTTATATAAATCGATGTGAAATTAATATTAATTATGTATCCAAAGCATTACAATTTGAGTAAAATTCGTTCACGTAGAATGCACATTATATGGTTGTAGGGGTAGCGAAAATATTTTGAGGGGGGGGCTTCAAAATTGAATTGCGTCTGGGGCCTCTTAAGTACTGAATCCACAACTATCGAAATTCTCAAACAATGGATCAAAAAATATTTGATCGAAGAGACGATATTGGTGTCTCATTACCCAGCGCGTTACGTTAATCACCGGCTACTGTATTTTGGCGGCGCGGTCGATTAGTTGCCTTTTTGCGAAACAATGCGGCCCCCATTGACGCGGCTTCGGTAAAAAGCACACGCCGCGCTGTATACGCGTCAGGTCACGCATGATGCTTTCTTTGGCCGTGACAAATCTGCATTCTGCTGCATGTCGTGTCGCCTGCATCAAGATCAAAGTCGTGACTGTGACTCTGCGGTCACGTGGTGGCGCGGCTCCTCAATGCGGCGACTAATTTATCACGATCGTATTGTGTCCGTTGAATGCTAGGAAATTCCGAGTGGGAGGGACACGCCAAATTTCGGCTGCGGCGGCGCATTTGACCCACAAATAGGACAACGATACCGAATTTGCACTGTTATTAAAACAAATCAAGTCTTGGATAACACTAGCGCGGAATACTAGAAGTAAACTCGAACATATCTCTTCAAGAAAGACTGAGCTGCGAACCACGAGTGTACCGCTTCTCTGTTCTTGTGAAAGTACGATAAAGCTAGATCGGGACAATAGAGAAGATGCTTTAATCTCGCCCAATGTGTGTTGTGATGTGACCGGTCGTACGTCTCCTCCGATCAATGACTTGTGGAGATTCATGTCCAACGGATAAATTATCTGATTTCAATCGCGCCACCTTTTATATGGCTAGAATGTGCGGCGCACAGAAGCGCCTGAGCTTTAAAAGTGAAAAATTTATAAACATAAAAAAAATAATTAAATGAATTACATTACTTAAAATCGACATTAATTGGCGATGATTTAAGTTCTGCACACAAGCACCGGATATTTTTATGCGCGCTATTGATTAAAAGCCCAAGACTCTTGCAGACTTCAGCATAGCTTCAGTTCTGTTTGGACTTCAATCCTTAACTGCCGCTATTATTTTTTGATTTAGGGAAAACGTGCATTCTTTCCACGTATGGCGTGTTTGTTTTCGTTGGCATTTTTTGTGCTTAGGCCATTTGCACACCAATCAACTGTTTTGCAACTCAAGTTGAAAACTCAAGAAATTAAGATTCTACTGGAAGAAAATGACTAGTATGACTTATTTATCCAAGTCTCAAAAAACTGCTAGTGGCTTCAAGACAGCAAAAGATCGACGATACTATTATGCAGTAATGTATCTGGTGATCGAATTATGAAACCATTGCTAATCAATCAAACCCTCAAGCAAGGGCGCGCCGTCCATATGGCCAGATTATGTGGCGCACACAGGCGCTGGAAGCTTAGGTGCGCCAAGTGCAGATTAAATAATAATTCTCCATGATTTTTCAAAATCTCAATGACGTAAAACATACAATGTTTTACGTCAAATACACCCTTTTGAAAATCAAATGCACTCTTTTGCAAATCAAATACGCCTTTTGTAAATCAAATACAACTTTTACAAATCAAATACAACTTTTTACAAATTGACCCTTTTAAAAATTCGGTTAAACAATTAAAAATTTTACAATATATATACATTTTTTTATCAGCTTCTTTAGAAACGTAAATTACGGGTTCCACTGTATTTAATACCCCGAATCTAGTATGTTTATTCAGTTCGTGTAAACTAAATAAATATTTTAAAATTACCATGCAGAATAATTAATTATTGATCTTTATTGTCCGCAATTACGGATAAATAATAAATACAACAATATTCACTTGTGTTGCCACGGTTGCGATGTTTTTTCTCGCTCGCATCCGGTACGATGTGCCGAACATCCAAAAAGTGATTTTTCTATACTGTTAAAAAACGTAATTAGTGGGAAAACGTAAATTCAGGGTTAGAATCGCGGTACTAAATACAGTGGAACCCGTTTTTTACGTTTTTAAAGTAACTGATAATAAAGTATATATATTGAAAAATATTTAATTCTTCAACTTAATTTTTAAAAGGGTGTATTTTTTTGCAAACAGTTGTATTTGATTTGCAAAAGGGTGATTTTATTTGCATAAAGGTGCATTTGATTTGCAAAAGGGTGTATTTGACGTATTAACCGTGCAAAAACTGTATTAACCGTGAAAAATTAACGTATTTTTTCGGTTTCAGTTCAGTTCCGATTCGAAGCCCTAGGAAAAACCATGCCAAGTGGTACAACAAGTACTAATACAAGACAAATACATCTTTTTTATCTGAATTATAATAAAAATAGCTTTAGCTACAACCTTTTAAAGAGTTTTGATCCGATTGATCCATAATCAGTCGTTACGTTTAACTAGTTACGTTTGCTATCGCGATGTCTCGACGATCGTTATTAAAAGTATTATCTTAAGGCCTATGGAAGAACCACAACAGTCATTTCGATCGCTGAAACCAATGAAGGTCGGAGAAAGATCGTCCACGACGTAATGTATCATGATCACGTTTTACAGTCGTGAGACATTGGCTGAGAAAAATTTTGATTCTTGCGTAACTCATTACTTTCAATCTTAAAAACTGCTGGAATTCTCTTCTTATACGATTAAAAAAAGAATGATTTTTGCTTTAAAATAATATTCCACAATTATTAATTGTCCACCGGAATATTTTAATGCAGATTTAATTAATCGAAAAAATGGATAATAAATTATTAGATAAGTCTTAGTGATGAGTGTAGGTATAGGTTAAAAGCAAATTTCATGATTGTATACCTAGCCTAGGTACACGTTTGCCATTTTCCCTGCAAGGATAATTAATGAATTTTAATAACGCGGCGTTTCATTAACACATGAATTACTCGTGTTTTTGTTGGAAGCCTTTGCAGTAGCGGGGCGAAGATATTCAAAGGCGGCTCGCGAATGAATAATCGCCATTAATTATTTGCAAATTTATTTTATATATTATGATAAATACCGTGAAAATATACGAGAAGAAAAATGCGCTCGTATGAATTATTATGCGCCATTTATCATCGGCCAAGACCACCGCGCATCAACGTAATCCCGAGGACGTGGACCGACGCTTATGCATAAAGTTAATGCCGACGCCCTGCGTTGCCACTGGCCAGAGTTACCCTTTCTGGCATAAAAAACCATCGATCATCCCCGGCCAAAAAGGGTAAGGGATAAAATGTCTCGGGACAAAATATGATAAAAAGTGCAGTTGCCCAGGAAGCCCGCCCTGGCAGGGAAGGGCTCAGGATAAACGCGCCTTTGTGTGTGCGCTTCCTGTGAAAGTTAACAGGTCAGTATTTGAGCGCTGGAAAATATATTCATATTTTTTAAAAAATATATATATTTTAAAAATTGCATTTTATATTTGGTCGAATGGCCGGAATGATATTTTTTTTATTTTTTTCGGGAATGGCCGAAAATGTTTAGGTGGGGCTGGGGTGGTTGATAGGGATGGCCGCGTGCCGGAAGTTCAACTAATGCATCCGCCCGCAGCCGGAAGTGAGCTCACGGAGACGCAGAAACAACGCCACCGACGATTGGACGCTTTCAAACACTTTGGTACATTTTTAGAAATATAATAACCTATATTTCGTTACATTTTTTTAGATTTGTCGATAATAATATAAAAATCGGATTAAAAAGTCTTCTCTATCTATCTCAAACCTATGGTTTAATTTCATTCACATACCATTTATTTACTTAAAAAAATATATAATAAAAATAAATGTTAATACTCAAAATTATATATGATTCTTGTTTGTTTTGCAGAAATATAACGCTGAGAATGAAATACCATTTGTATATCAATCTGTAGTTTTTATATTAATTACTACTATTCCTTCCTTGGCGTTTTTATAAAACTGAAAATTTTTAATATGATAAATCACAAACTAAGAGACGCTTAAAGAGATAACTTCCATGTTTGATTGAATGATAAAATATTAATCTATGAAAGCTATAAATTTTAGCCTATGGCTCAAAGTTGACAAAGCTCGGTTAGAAAAAAGAGCCGCGCAACGAGAATTTTTTTATGTTTGACTGAAAACTGAAAATTTCGCCCAAGAAACATCAGTGAGAGTGCATCGTGAATATATTTTGTTGGTAATACGTAAGCTGAAATTTGAGCTCAAAACATGAAACTGCGCAGCAAGAATTTTTTTTAATTTAATAATAAAAATTATAAATATTAATATTAACCTCCTAATAGCCGCCATGGACCTCTGGGAGTCCGTATTGATCAATTTGAGAATTACTGATCAATTCAATAAGAATATTATCAAGCCTTTATATTTCTTATATTAATCTCTTCTTTTAGATTACTGTTTATTAGTTATTAATTGTATCAGCAATTTTATATTTAGCAGTAATATTACTATTTTATTATGTATACCTAAATATATGCAAAACTAATGAATATATCCTCGATTTAATTTTTTCTCGCAAAGTTTACAACCTTGGCTAGAAAATAGAGCCGCACATTTGTGAGGATGATTTTTAGGCTTTGTTAATATTTATTTAAGTAGGACTCAATTAGTCCTATCATAGAGGGGACTTTTAACTCATTTATTTAACCAGTGTAGGTAACATGCATTTTGGGAAACACTGCTCAGGACGTATGTACGAGCAAGAGAGCCATTACCTCCGCTTATTTTATGATCCATCAATATTACATGCCTTATATCCTTCGTTGAATAAATAAGTATAAACAAAAAATTAAGAGATTAATTATCAAAGATGATAATTTAATCCATATTTTCAGACAATTATAATCTTTGTCTCAAAGTTGACAATCTCGGCTAGAAAAGTGAGCCGCGCAACGAGAAAATTTTTATGTTTGACTTAAATCATACATAAATAAATGCAAAACCAATGTATTAATTGATGATGCTGAATAAATTGCCTCTTAAATAATTCCAACTAAAACACCGTGTTTACATATCACTTACATTGTAATACCGCGCATTTTTAAATAAAATTAGTCACAGATTCTTCACAGGGGCAGAGAGGGGACAATAGAGGGGGATATGATTAATTGGCTGCACTGACGTTTTTATGGCCACTCTGCTCTAAATCTCACACACGTGTTTATTAACGCGAAATTTCAGACGGCGTTCGATCCGCCGCCGGTGGACGCAGCATTTAAAATAAAAACAGATAAGATTGGCCGACCCCCACCCCCTGGCAGATCCCGCAACGGAAGCCTGGCGCAGTAAAGCGGGCGGGCAGCCAGCGGTCGTGTAATTTGACTTCCGATGGCCGACGTAATGGCCTACACACATTACCGCTTATTTATTCGTCTAGCAATGTCGCCTTCCAGCCCCATGGAAGAGTCCGAGCGAGGGGGATGGGGATCTTATGCAGGTCCAACGACCTGGACATATCGGAATTTACGATTTTCCTGTGTTTTCAACGGCCAATCCCCAACAAACATCCGACGACGACGACTCAGATATATAATTATCCAACGTTATTATGTATCTTCGCAACGAAAGGGAATCGCGCTCATCGCATCAGCATAATTAGAATGGACCGCCATTTATTTTGGTCACGATGAGGTACAATGCAAACGAAACACTTTTTAATCTATTCTTCTATTAAAAGTAAAAGCGTTTGTTTGAATAACATTTTCACTTTCTCCGCAGTGCAGTTCGCCACGATATTTATGGTCGGAATGCATTGCACATTTCAGTCTTCCTCCCCCCTTTGTGGACCCTCTCGCGAAACCCCCAGATTTTTATTTATGAATTGTCCGGCTCGCCGTGTTATTTTGTCCTCTGCAAGGTTTCATGTCCCCAGCACTTAGTCGGTATACAATGAGCTTATTTGCGGAGACAAGAGAAGATTTAATGGCCGTTTGAAAGGCTTCCAGAATCTTATTTGTGCACATTTAATAAATCACTCTCAATTTCGAACATCCAAACAACATAATATGTCTATTAGACACCTATAAATAATAAACCCTATCAATTAAACTGAATTGTTTTATTATATAATTAAATTCAAATAACTTCCCCATTAAACACCAACATTTGTAGCAACTTTATGATACTTAAACAATTTGTTTACAACTATTTACATTTAATGATATTTCTGTAACATCATATTTAATCATATTCATTTTACAATAAAAAAAAATTCACGTTGCGCAGTTTTTTTGGTTTTGGAAGAAAATATCAGCTTTCGCATAATCGACAAAATAATTTCAATGGGCACTCTCACTTTACAGCGGAGTCAAAAACCATTTAAAATGTCAATAATTCCTGCTTAAACTACAAAAGAGTTAATTCGTAAGTCAGATATTTTTACACCAATTATCGTACATTTATTTAGTGGAAAAAAAATCTAAAAATGAAAACTTAGTTTTATGTAGATATTCGAAGAACTGATAATCCATGAACCGATTGGCAATTAATTTATTAATAAGATTATAGAAGTTTCATGTTGATTATTTTTATATTGTCAAAATATACAATATTATTTGTTTGCCTCATATAAAAAGTGTTCGATTTTTATTTATTACACGATATTCGCAAGGGCAGGTCTAGGAAAACTACGGCCCACGGGTTGGATAAAGCTCGCCGCGAATATTGTGTTTAATTATATTTATAAAAATGTATAAAATTCTTCCTTTTTTTAAAATAAATTTTAAAATAACAATTTTAGCACTGCTCAGATTTTTGGCTTGGTAAAAAATATCAGATTACGAATAATCGATAAAATATTTTTACTTGACACGTCTCTTTCATCTCATTATCCTGTTTCAGTCAAACATAAAAATTATCTCTTTGCGCGGCTCGAAGTTTGTCAGCTTTTAACAAAAAAAATAAAATTTCCCTTCTTCGGATTATTTTTATAAACTAAATTATTAGCTTTCGATCATCATCATTTTTGTCATGTTAATAAATAATGTAAATACCTAAAAAATGTATTATTAAAATTCCTAGTGTAGCCCTTCAGTCAAAAAGTTTTCCTAAGCTTTTATAAAAGTATGCCTAGCAAAAATATGACTTTAAAGAAAAAATATTAATTTATCTTTCTACAATATTTTCTTCAATAATCCATTCAAAACAAGTGTTTTTTGTGAATAAAAAAAAAATTAACTAATGTATTTTATTAAAAAAACTATTGAATCAAGCTTATAACGTTCTTCTCGTTAAGTTGATCAAAAGAATGTTTATTTTATTTAAATTTAATAAGATTATAGAAGTTTTATGTTATATATCGTCAAAACATACAGTATTATTTTTTTGCTTCTAAAAAAAGTATACGATTTTTATTAGTTACACGTGATAGGCTAGACCAGGCCTAGGAAAACTTTGGCCCACGGGCTGGATAGAGCTCGCCGCGAATATTGTATAAAATTCTTATTTTTTAAAATAAATTTTAAATCAAAATTTTAGCACTGCGCAGTTTCTTGGTTTTGGTAGAAATTGGTATAAAAATTATCCCTTTGAAAAATTGGGACAAACTTAAATTATAAAATAAAAATTATCCCTTTGAAAAATTGTCCAAACGAATAAAATTTTCCCACTGCGGATTCTTTACATAAAGTGAATTATTAGCTTTCGACCATGATCATTTTTGTCATCATAATAAATAATGCAAAATCATAAAATAAAGTATTATTAAAATTCCTAGTGCGGCCCTTCAGTCAAAAAGTTTCCCTAGGCCTGTTTAAAAGCATGCCTAGAAAAAATATGGCTTTAAAGAAAAAAGATTAATTTATCTTTCTACAAAATTCTCTCCAATGATCAGGTATTCTTAATCTATGCAGATGATTAGTATTGCCGAACTGATTTATTGTAGAATATTATTCTTGGTTTAATGACAAAATAAAACCAAACATCGAGAGTCGTGAAACTTTTCAGACTTGAATCAAGTGGGTGTTTGACATCCAGGGCTAAAGTTGCAAGTGGAAAATACTTTTAATGACAAAGTCTTTCGGTGAAAAATGAACAGCATTTAGAAGTGAGAGAACACGGCGCTGAAGAAATGGAATGACAAGGCGGAGGCGGCGTCGAGGAGGGGAGGGTGTAGGTGGATGTGGATGTCGAAGAGGTGTGAGGGTCGGGTCGAAAGGGTGCGGAGGCTTTGAGGACCGTCGCCATGGTGACCAGGGCCTCACCTGCCTCCCAGCAGATCTCCTTGTTAAAAGGGAGCCCCGCCAAAACTTTTATGGCGATTGATGTTCGGGCATTATTTTTGATGTCTGAATGAATAGGCTGCGATGCGAGGGGACGCCGCGACGTGAGGCGTCGCGTGGCTCCACTCAAGAAAATTGTGAATATTCGCGACGCGATTACGGTCGTCTGACGTCTTGTCTTCGGCCGCGTAGCTCTCAGCGTAATCAAGGACATAAACAATTACTGGCTTTTTTTAAGTGTATTGATTTTTTTCGGCGCGTTTTCCACGCGTCGTCCCTGGAGCACCCTCTGCGTAGACGATAAAATCATTTCAAAAAGTGCGTAGAGATGACTGAGTCGTCCTTTGAAGACGCTCAAAGGATACGGAACACGGAGGTGGCTGCTTGCCTGGAATAAAGGATCTGGCGCCATTACACGTGACATCAAACAAACAAGTTATTGCAGGACCGTCTGATCCTCGTTCACTTTCAGCGACGATGACTTTTCATCCCCCGCCCCCGTCACACATACCGGAAACAGGACCCACTTTTATGAGCCATTCGCACATTGATATACACGTAACCCTCGATTTGCAAGATTGATTGGTTCATCGGAAAGCGTGCAAATTGAAAATTATTATTATTTTTTTAATAAATAATTATTTTCGCGCTTCAATGGACGTCAAAAGGGTTGTCACATTGGCGCTTGGAAATTTGCGCTTAGTTAAGTAAAGAAGGAGCTTTCCATTCTAAACTCTTTAAGTCTGACGGAGCAACAGCGTATAGTCATTTGCAAAGTTTCTCAAAGTTTATTGCTCCCGGCCCATTTGTGTCATTCATGCAAATTCGAAATTCCCCTCCCATACAATTTATCCTTGTATGTGAATTTTAATGCAAATTAAGGGCCTACCTGTAGATATTTCTTGCTCTACTCGCGTAACCAATACATTTCCATTTATTACTTAAATAATAATAAAAAGTAATATTATCTAAAAATTATTAACAAATATGTCTAAGTAAAAAATTTGTAAAATAAAACTTGTTCTAGATCTATCTTGACATTGGAAGTCATATTAAATACTCACTTTATTGTTGGTCACCGAACAGGTTTGTCCTGTTTTAACGTGCTCAACGATTCTTTACTTGCGATAAAAATGCGGAAAGAATTTTTGGCAAAGTAAAAATCTCTCAAGCCATTTCATTCATCCACAACTTTAATTTGATAAAAGTTTATTATGAATCTATATTATAGAATGTTTTGTGAATCAGGTGAAAATGTTCATAAATTATTGAATGGTTTAAAAAAATGTTTTGTGTAATTTTTTATTAAGAAATTCTATTACACGGTAATTTGTTAGAACCTTTCAACCGTGCAAATCGGAGTACATATTGAAAATTATTATTGTCTTATTCAAATATCTTGTTTTTTTACACAATTTATCATAAATAAAGTCATTTTGTGAATTTTAATGTTTACAGTATTTTTGTAAATATCACGAATTGCTTTTGAAAAGTATTTAAAATCTTGTCTAATCCATATTTCTTGTTATTTAACGCAATGTATCAGGTAGAATGCTAAAAAAATTAATTGAGGAGAAAATCAGCTATTGTCAATTGTTTTGTAAATGTTTACAGTATTTTTTGTAAATATTACGAATTTCCTTAGAAAATTATTTTAAATAATTTACAATTTATGTAAATTATTGTCTTATCCGTATTTCATGTGTTTCAACATGATATATTGGCGAGAGAGCTAAGTGAAGAAAATCAGTTGTTGTCAACTGTTTTGTAAATTTTCACGAAAGATTATTATCATATAAAAGCCAATTTATAAAATAAAAATGCATTATTTTGAATGAATAAATAAAATGGCTAGAATTGCTTTAGATATATATATATATATAAAGCATGGCCCATATTCGCACGTGCGAAAGTCCCAGACCGCTTTCCCGGGGGTTTTCGCTGTTTATGATTTATGATAGGTGTTTTCACATCTCCTTACACTTATTTTTCATTTCCACTCGCTTTTTTCAATCTCGTTGCAGTAATGTTTCTCCTTTTCTCCGGCACCTTACAAATCCTCCTTTATGACGCCTGCAAATCTTTTTAGGCTTCCACCCACCACCTGGGCTTAGGGCGCACTTTGTTCCTCGTTGGCTTGTCTCGCCTCCATAACACAAGATTTACTTCACTGGCAGGATCTGCTTATGGCGAAAGTGCATTTCGTTCCCGTGCCAAATTTCTACTCTAAATTTTTACATACAAGTCACTTTTATACCTTTCATTTTGAATATATCATCAAAAATATTGTTTTATATATAATTTAATACGTAACAGCCGCGTTTTAATTTATAAAATTAGCTGAAATTAATTTCAGCGTAATATATTCAGCAATTACATTGTGCAGATGATGCATGATAAAAATTTAGCGCGGGCCGCTTTGTCTTCGTAGCAAATTTTATCAAGTACCAATTTATCTTGTACCTGTTGTATTGCATTACAAGTGGCGCTTGTGCCCGGGATCCCGGCAGTTTTGTTTCGGGATCCCATTCACGGCGATTTGCTAATAACGCGGAGAAAATTTCACGGCGCTTCGCCCAATTTATCATGGTGATTTATTGTTTCAGTTTTTTTCAGCGCCTTTATGCGCGATCCCGCTGAACGCTCTCTGAAAAGAAGTGTGTCTGCGGCGAATGTATACGGGGACACTCGGCAATAAGGGCCTAATTACAAAACAACCCCATTTTTTTAGTCATTAATTATTTATTTAATTTAACATATAATTGTGCATGTCAAATTATACTTAAATTAATTTTAGGATTGTCACTAACGAAAATATAACCAAATTAGTGGTTTCGATGGGGTCTATTGGGGACCCCAAGTTTTTTTATTGCACTACAAACATTTTGTATTTGTCTAAAAAGTCAAAAGAATAAATATTATAAATAATCATTGTGATTTATTGTCGGCAATTACGAAAAAAAAATATAGACAACAATATTTCCTTCTGTTACCACGAGCGCGATGTTTATTCTCGCTCGCATCCGGCACGATGTGTCATGTGCGAGTGAGTGACACGTGTTGTGAGTGACATATCGTCGAGTGTGCATGTCACTTGTCTTATTGATTAGTAAATCTAAAATATCGATCAAATTACTTAAGTATTTATTTATTTTACTAAGATGAATGGCATGACAGAAAGATTCCAAAGCGCCATTCATCTATCCATTTTTTGTGTGTCGTGAGAAGTCCTCAATATTCGTTCTGTGTAGAATTTTTTTACACGTCCCTTTAATATTGACCGTGACTTCAGAAGAACATTTAGGTAGCTTTATGCTGTTTCAGTTTCGGAAAAATGCAACGGAGGCAACAAAAAATTTTTGCCATGTTTATCGAGACGGATTAAACATCGGGAAATGTCAAAGATGGTTCAAAAAATTTAAATCAGGCAATATTGATTTGAAAAAAGAGCCTAAAATGGAGGATTCCGTGAAGTGGATGAAACAGTCCTGAAAGAAGATGTTGAAAAAATCCGACTCTTATCGAAGAATTATCGAACCAAGTCGGTACTTCATGGTCGTCAACTCAAAAATACCTGAAAAAAATGGGGAAGATTCAAAATGAAGGCGTTTAGGTCCCCCATGAGTTGACTGAGAGAAACAAACACACACGGCGCGGTATCTGTAAGTTACAGATGGAGAAATAAAAGTCGCATCATTAGGTTTGACAGATTTATTGCATCCAGCTCATTCTCCAGACCTAGCTCCATCCGATTATCAGCTTTTTCGTTAATTGGAGTATTATTTACATTTTCTTTTAAATTAGAAGATGAAATAAAATCAGCCCTTTTAGACTATTTTGATTCTAAACTTGCAGAGTTTTATAAGAAAGGCATTTTAGATTTACCTAATAGATGACAAAAGGTCATAGAAAATATTGGTAATTATTTTGTATAATTAAGTTGTATAAATGATTGGAAATATGAGTTTTAGTTTGATTAAAAAAATACGACATTACATTTGGGTCCTTCTTATATAAAGATTCGATAAAGTTTTTTTTTATTATTTATTCAAATAGTCAAATATTACTACCACTACTTAGCTCGGTTGCGGTAAACTTGTATTATCGAAATAATATGTATGTTACCTACAAGCCATAACATTATGAAGCATATAATGCATAACTTTTATTGTTTTTGAAATAATCCAGTAATATTCATCAATATCTTGGCTTAAAATGCTTAGGGTCTTTGAGAGACCCCCTTCGGACGTTGCTGTTGTTTTCGAGCCGCCGTGACGTATGGGTTAATGCTGTACGTCACTCCCAGATTAAAATCAGTCTCAAGACTGCTGATTTCGCTCGTTATTCTTCAGAATATCTGATTGTCTCTTTTGATGCAGATCTTTCATAGTTTACTTTCAACCCCTCGATGTTTGTGAATGGATTTATTGCAACAAAAAGAATCAATAATCCACTGCATAGTGGTAGAATGAAACGATGAAGAATAATTTAGCATAAAGTGTATTCAAAATCGGTATCACAATAAAACGATGAGGTGTGACGGAGGCAGAGGGATTACCTGTTGAAGTGTGATGCCGCCACAGATACACACAAGAGATTCACTTGACTCGATGCCACATTGACCTCGAAACGGTTTCCATTGAGACGGGCCACAATAAAGCCGTGTGTGCATTGATATAAAATTCATTGTCAATGTCACATGGAAGATACCGAAACACGGCCGGGACACAATGGGCCAGACAATGCCGATGGCGCTGGGAATACGCTTTGTGCGCTCCGGGTCAAGTGTGCCGGGTCTAGTGTGCCGCCGTACACCGACACCGTTTAATTCAATTATTGCGGCCAATTCTTCGACGATTAATCGTGTAAATAAGAAAAGTTGGCTGAGTTTCCGGAAAAATTTTAAATCAATAAAAATAAAAAATAAATGAATTTTAATTATTTACTGTGTGCAGAATTTTGATTGGGACCCCTGCACTCTCTCCCCCCTCTTTACATTGAAAAAATCATTATTATTAACATAATTCATATATATTTTTTTTCTCTTCTAGGCGCCTCTCGGCGCTCTCTATTTTTACGGCGCCTGTGTGCGCCGCACAATCTGGCCATATGGTCAATATTGATTTTGTTTCCCACAGAGTTGTTTTACCATTCGATAGCTAACAAGAAAAATAAGCATCCAATATGGCGAAGTATAATGGATAAGTGTACCAACACAACAACAAAAACCTTGTAATAGGTAAAACGGAACGAAATGACTTTTTTTTGACTGCAACAAAAAAAATATTTATTTAAAAAACCACATATTATTACTCTGTTATATAATTTTCCTCATTGTCTATGATCTTCCATCATAACATAGGCAACTTTTTTATTCTATTTTCATAAAACTCTGGCGATTTACTGTTAAAATATGAATCCAGGTGATTTTTTACCCGTTCAATATTTGCAATTTTTTTGGATGTGGCAGAAGTTCCAAATCTAGTTATCTGATTTTGTCCTGGGTTATTTTTGCTGCATGAGGTCTTGCATTATCTTGGGGCATTACTGCAAGACCCATTTCTCATGCCCAGTAATAATTCTTCTGAGAAATGGATCTGTTTCGTGTTGGAACAATAAATATGCACAGATTGTTACGTCTTGCTCCAAGGCCGTTGGGGAGATATCGTGCGGTACCCAAATTCCTTGCCTGTTTATTTCCCCAACCTTTTCAAATGATCTTGCACGGTTGTTATTGGACATCCAAGGTCATGTCATGACAATTCCTTCTCTGTTTTACGCGGATCAGCTTCCACTAATGAATTTAGGGCGTCATTATCAATATTGAGCTTTCCGTTTTTGATTTGTCCTTTAACTCTCTATCACCACTTTTTAAACTTTTAAACCATCTAAAGCACTTTTGCAGTTTCAAGACATCTTTATAAATATCGCAGGTGGTCTATGTAGCTTCTTTTGGTTTTAATTCTTTATCAAATAAAAAAAACATGAAATACCGCAAATGTGTCTCTTCAATCTCAGACTTCTGCATTTTACTACTACGGCAAAAAAATAAAAATAGCAAGAATAAAAAGAGAGCTTCAAAATGATACCAAACACGATGATAACACAAAAGCAACCGGTGACAAACTGGTTTTCAAGTGACGTCCCAGAAAACATGTCATTACTTTCCGTTTTACCTAATATATAACATAAACTACAAATTGTCACTCTGAGTAATTTTGAGATATAATATTTTTAGAAAAAAAAAATGGTAACAAGTCTAATAATTATGCGCAACCATTTTATACCATGATTTATGGTAAGCTGCATTGAAAATCTGCTTTCAGTAGTAATGCATTACTTCCTTGTACCATATCATCCATTGATCCGGTAATTTTACAATTAAAATACGATATTCCATATAACCAGATTGTGCGGTGCACACAGACACTGTAAAATTGAAGGCACCAAGAGAGAAAAATTCCAAAATATCAAATATTAATTTATTAAAATGAATTAATTTTTATTCTGCACACAGGCCCCGGATAATGTAAGCGCGCTACTGAATTTTCCCAAAGTGGATTTATTTTAAGCATAAAATTGAACATATTTTTTTTGCTTTTATGGGATATTCGGATTCATTTTCTAAATTAGGCGTATAATGGAGAATCTAGATTAATCATCCTCAGGGGTCTATATCGTCTATCAGGGGCTCCATGTCAAGAAAAATAGGAGTCAACATGATCGGAGCCCATTTAGGCTAGATTACGCGCACACAAAGAACTTAAAGTGCAGTTTAAAACGGGTTATCGGCAGTTCTGGCTTTAGAAAAATATTCTTGTTGCTTATCCAGCATTATAGGCTATCATGAGAAAGTTTTTCATAGCTCATAGCAAAGGGTTATAGCATGGTTGCCAATTTTCTAACAAAATAGAGAAATCAATTGCGAATTATTTAAGTTGTTCATCCCTCTCATTAACAGCATTATTTGTGTATTCATTTTACGTAGAAAAAAATACTAGGTTATGGTTTGAGTCGTTCCAAATCCAAATATAATAAACATTATAATAATACATGTTTTTATGTTTTTTACTTTCATAGGATTTTTTATAGAGTGACAATCACTCTAAAAAAATCCTACGAAAGTGAGCAGTATTATGTCAGTCAGACGCGTAGCTATATTAACGCAATATGAGGCAAGGCATCGGGGCCCCCAACATCCAGGTGCCTTTAAAGTATATTTTTAATTTTTCTGAAAAATATTAATATTTGTACCGGAATAGCTAATAAAAAAGGGTAAAATATATTAAAGAATATAATTAATATATAAAGCAAACTTGATTGATCAGATCTGATGAAAATCTTTTGGACCAATATGGTTTTATAAATTTTACTTTATTTATATTTGATTATTAAATTATATACTGTTTTAAATGTAATAAATTAAATAAGATATCCCATTCAACTTTTCAGATAAATCTCGGAAATTTTCATGACACATTACGGGGGTGGAAAATTTTTCCTCGAATTTTTTTCGTTTTAAATATTAGGCATAATTTTCATGTTAATGTTTCATGAATAGTTTCAATTGAAATATCAATCCTTTTCTGACGAAAAATACTAGAGCATGAAAACGATAAAAATACTCTTCCTGGACGTAATGTGTTTTCTGTGAATTTGTCATTATATATGTGGATTGTGTTAACTTTAAGGCGTTTGTAGGGTTACAACAAAATCAAAGATTATGGTTTGCTTTGATCAAAAACAGTTGAATCTGAAAATATCTTTATATTCTCAAGGTTTAATATTTTTTTATAAGAAAAGCATTCGATATTTAGCAGAGAAAGTTGAGTTTCTCAACAAATTTTTCCTTTGTTTTTCATGAAAATTGCTTATAAGACTAATACCTGGTAACAAATTATGTTCTGAAAAGCACCTGGCCTCATTATACCACTGATTTAGGGACTCGATAAGGTAAAACATAGTGGATCAGTATTGAAATAATATTTAATCATTCAAAATATTATTCATTCAAGTATCTTTTTACGGTTATTAATCTAATGAATGATACATAATAATATGTTTTATTTAATTCGCACAATATCGGTATTTTATTGAAAATATTGCTTATTTTACGTATGAATGATTCAATATTACAGTAATCACCTCATTAATCGTATTTACGTCTCCATCTGTCAACGAAGAGGTTAAAGCAACATTTTTATTTATGATTAATTCACTTTGCATCTTGAATAATTCAAGGCGACAATGAAATTATCAATGGTTGTAGAATGCGCCCGGGGGAGGGTCCCATGACAATTCACTCTTTTGACAATCACCCTTTTTCGGGGAGACCCTACACACACCCCAAGTATCGATACAAGCCCTGCACAGATATCGAGTGTGGGTGGGATTTCGGATGTGTATGCTTACTATTCTCGCTCGGGTGAATATATCTCGGTTTTGAAGGTATTCGCGTAAAAAAAATATATGCGATGCATAGTTATTTTTAATATTTTTTGCTGATGATGGCAAAACGGCTCAAATAATTTTCGACGAGTGTTTCGGATGCCTTTCATTTAACAATATCGCGTAAAAAAAAATCAAAATGTACATCGGCGGATCCGATCACGCGCCGCTAAGTACCACGCTCCGCGGCTCCCCAATACGGGCCTCACTTTATATGGATTGCCTGTAGGCCTAGGCGGGGGCGAGGGGGGATGAGGGCGGCGGGGGCGAGGCGAGGGGACCCCCGTACAGCACGGGTTTCGAATACTAGACACTTGAGAATATTAAATCTTTTCCGAACCCGAAAAGGGGTGGTCGAGCCCGTCTATTTACAAGATTAACTGCGTGCGGTGGTTTAAATTTAGACATTGGTGCGCAAGCCGAAAAACTAAATAAATATACGGGATTAGGACCCCGGGGACCATTAAAAAAATCCAACACGGCCATATATTAAAGCGATAAGTCGAAATGCATCCGAATGCATTTCGACTCGTTCGAGTCGGGAGACGCGATCGTCGGGTTTATTATTGAGCGTATTACAATATTAGTTGACCCCCCCTGGCGTCAATGGCGATTGCAATTATTAATGATCGTCTCGCGGGCGCCGTTGGCCAGATGTGGGCCCGGATAGCGGCCGCGGGCCCGTGTTTACGAGCCCGTCGCCGTACTGCCAAATTAGCTTGTCGCCACGTAATCCCGTATTGGCGACACGTGGGACGGACTCTGGCTTAATTGGTTTTGGGGGGATCCCGGGATATTGGCGGAATGGATGCGGAATCAGCTCATGCGTTCAGCACACCGCCGTCACGTGCTCTATTTATTTCTGTCAGAACCAACGATGTAATTTAGATTAGATAACGTACATGCCTCGATTTACGGCCATTTATAACGTTCTTTTTTATTCTGCCGTATATATATTAGGTCGAGTCATAAATAACTTCCGATCATACTTTAAAAAATCACAAAACCATTTAATTTATTCTTTTATTAGCTATTTAAACCCCGATTAGTAGATCTATGGAGTGATATCATAAAACAACTAAATAGTTTTAAGTTTTGATACTGAAAGATATTTTTAAAAAAGTAGAAGAACATGGTATCAATTATTAAAATTTTATTTACACGATTTTCCTTTAACACAATTTTTGTTTTGTACAGGGATAAGAAACTTATTTTAACAACGGGCCAGCTACCAATTTAAAAATGTCGTAAGAAACTTATGATAATACAAGCACTGAATAATGAACTTAATGTATCTCAATATTAACAAAATAAACCTCGTATAAAAATACAGAAATAAAACATGCATTAACCGATCTGTCATGGCGGCTTGAAAACATCCGCATAATCCGAGGGGGTCTATTTATAATGGAAAATAGACCCCAAGCATTTCAAGTCAAAATATTGATGATATTTTTCAAAGAAATTTTTAGTATTTTTCTAGTAATTAACACATAGAGGTCCGGGCGCACATATATGTGCGTCTCAAAAACTTTACACAGGAGTCCGGGCGCACAGATATGTGCGTTTCGCAAAACAATACAAAATGTCCAATATCCATGTGAAGTGGACATTTTTTTTGTATGAAGTTGCGTTTTTGAGACGCACATATATGTGCGCCCGGACCTCTACGTGAGCGCAAAAAATTTTGCATTTTTGGCGAAAACCGCCCGGCTCCCTGGCCAGGTATGTTACAGATTTTAGTGGACTCCTATGTGTTAATATGACATATAAATGACCCGCCGCGGACTGAGGACATGCCACCGGTAGACCGACCGCCAAATACTCGCGGCATGTCTCACTAGTATACGTTTCAATCGCTCTTGGCACATCGTACTGGAAGCGAGCGAGAAAAACATTGGCTATAAAGCGTGGCTACAGAAGCGAGTATTGTGGTTTATTTTTTTTTCGCAATTGTTGACAATAAAGGTCAATGATTACTTATAATATTTATTTTTTAGACTGTTTTAGACAAATAAGTTATATTAACCTTTTCCACTCTGATCCTTTTTCCATCTGACCAAATTATTGGTAATATGAATAAGAAACCTCTATAGGATTTGATTTGATATCCTATTCAATAACGATAATTTTTATAAATAAATTAATTAAAAAACGTAGTACAATTTTTTTGCTAAAACATATTTTAAGTTTAGAACTTACGGTTCTAAATAGACCTCTTCGGCTAGGTTTTTAACTACAAATTTGAAGGATGAAATTTTCACAAATATCACAAAAATTCTTATTCTATTAGAACATGGGTGAAAAAGTTTAGGAACTTTTTCGGCATACCTTTGATAACATTTTATCGTTATTTTGCCTAAAAGAAGAAGGCACACACTGAGATAATTTTGATATTTGACCAAAAGATGATAATTTGATCTATAAAAACTAGCCACACAGTGAGAAAATTTTAATCGATGGCTCAAAGCTGACAATCTCTTCCCTCAGAATTATTAAAAAAATATCAACAATACTAATTTATGATTAGGTTAATATGCCGATCATTTAAAATTAAGCTGACAGTGTAATTCATTAATAAGAAGAAAAGTTCTGTTTTAATTCTGTCTAAATAAGATAAAAATTAACGGAAATTATCTGCCGAAACATTGAATAGTTTTTATTTTTTGTGATAAAAACATCCGTCAGTGGGGTGGATGGTTTTGCGAAACATTAAAAATTATCCACGGCACCAGCGCGGAGGAAGTCGCCGAGCGGAGCGGCCTCTTCCGCTACGTGCTTCGTTAAACGGCGTCGCCAACGTAACGACGCCGCCAACGGCGCCTATTGCCGAATTGAGCAGGAACCGCGTGGGCGGGGAGAGGCTTTATTGCAGCGATCGTTACTCATAATAACATCGGGCTCGTTTTCCGCCGATACGCTAATAGCGGCCGTTACGCGCCGTTATCGTTCGAATTATACAATTGACATTGCCGATGATTGAAATGCTTCCTCAATTCGGCGAACAATTCTGTGACGAAATTATCATTGTGTATAAAGAATGACGAATTTTGCGGTAGCGGATTAAACACGTCTAACAATAAACGAGCCGCGAAAAGAAATCAAAAGACTTTTTTTGACTCAATACAAGTAATCTGTATGAAAATGTGAATTCTCTCAACGCCAAATCAAAGGGATTTAACAATTGCTTAATCTGATTGTGTTTGAAGATATTTTACGCAATCGTCTGGCACTTGATTTTGAATAACAAATGTCTGATTTTATTTTTCTGGAGATAATAAAGATTGCGGATGGGTGATATAAATGAAAATTTGCATGTGTTTGTTTGTTGGAAGTTTTTCTGGGCTATTCTACCCTTATTGTTTCTACTCGAAAATTCTTTGTCGAGAATTTTTCAATTACATTTAATATGAATTATAAAATCTTAAATAACAGATCAACAAACTGGCGATACTTTACATCGAACATATCAACATAATTAGCCAAGTGGTTGAGCAGAGTAATAGCTCTGGTTACCGGAGAGTTTCCGAGAGCACCTATCCTCACATTTGACGAAAGAAAAATCACACGCAACTCGCATATTACAAATGGGTTATGAACTGCGCCAATCAACAGCTTGAACACGTGCTTTGATAAGTAGATCAACATTCTTTCCTCGAGAGTTACAAACCCCAGACAACCCTGAATCCATCTACTGGAGTATAAGCTCGAGTAAAATCTAAATTCCCTCATGTAGAGATATCTCAATAATTTCTTCTGGATTTTCTCTAGCCTGAGGATATTCGAAGCGTCACATGGCGCCCAGACGATAGATCCTGATTCAAGTAATGTATCGTATATTAAGAAAATATCTATCAAAAAATATAGCTCATCCAATCCAGGACATGAATCGAATTTCTATCTATTTTAAAGAAATATATACAACATATCCATTTAGAAGATATTTTAAAGTAAGATTGGAATTAGAGATTATACTATAATAATATTTATTTCAATAGTCTCCACTGTGTGAGGTTAATTGATAAGATCTCAAAAAAATCTCATGTAATGAACTTGGCTTAGAGAAAATCATATCCATTTAATCGTACATATATTTTTTTTAGAAAGTAACAAATGGTTTGGGGGTTGATGTGCGAAAGTAGTAATTTATTTAATTAACAATATAAAAATATGTACATCTATATTCACCATTCTCATATAAATACTACTGATCATAGCTTATTTCAATAATTTCTCTTGAATTGTTTATAATATATTCCCATTTTTTTTAAATTGGATTTTGTATTAGAGATTATTGGTAAATTCTTTTTAATATTCTCTGCTGTAAGATAATAGATAAAACATGGGAAGGGGTGAGTTCAAAGTCAAAAACTCATCTTGTGCAAAACTTCCCAGAATTCAACATTTGGTAATAAAATGCGTTCTTGATAAAATTGTGTGTCCATGGGATTAGAGATTATTAGTCAAGATGAAAAGGAATTGGTAGATGAGCTCAAACTTATCACGTGCTATTGAATCCTCATTTATGACAATAATCGGAAACAATTACATACATAGCATCTTAGTAATAAGGTGCTATGTATGTAATTGTTTCACATAGCACATTACTAAGATGCTAATGAGAATTTCTGAAGACAAAGTCCAACATTCTTGAAGCTCTATTACATACCTCGTATACATGAGAATTGAATCTAAATTTAGAGTCGAACAGAAATCCCAGCTCTTTGATTGACGACTCTCTGGGAAGAGTTACGTTCCCAAGCATGTAATCAAAGGTTATAAATTCTTTAGATCTCGAAATTGTCATTTCCTGACATGATCCAACATGCGAGAGACAATTAGTAGATACCCATTCGAGCAAAGAATTGATGTTTAGCTGCAACTTGATTTTTATTATAACAATATTTATTTTTATATGTTATAGAATAAGCCTATCGATAAAAGCAAAAGTTATTATGAAAAAATATGAATATCTTTAAAAATTATGGAAAAATTGCTTTTAATTTCCATCACTTCTGGAATTCTCTAGAATTCTCGAGAAAAAAGTGAAAATTCCCTTTTCTCGAGAATTGAAAAATGTCGATAAATCAGAAACTCTACCTATCTTATTATATACTTTTTTATTAATTGTTTGCAATCTGCACGATGACATTTGATCCTTATCGCAGCGGGACTTCGTCTTCGATTCATCAATGCCGATGGCAAAACCGGGACAACCAGAATTTCCACATGTCCCTCCGCATTTGTGAACGAGCACTTGTTGAAACACTCAGCCGCCATACATGTTGTTTTTTTCCTGTTGTTGTTCAACAATCCCGGCTCTCCCCTTTGTTCCCGAGTGGACCAGCTGTCATTATATGGCATGTTACATTTTTTATGGACAAGTTTGATTTGTACGAACGGTGCTCGTAGCAGCGCTGCGTCGAGGGCACTCGTTCCCCGGTCAGAAATTATCAACTCGAACGGGATCGGATCATAAAAACGAACGTGAATGCACTCGGTGCACTTCAGATAGTGCAGATCTATCCGTATCCACGACTGATAATGGAGGGAAAAAATGAATAAAAATACAATCGATCCATTTACATATGGAAAGCGAGATGGTTCTCGTATCGCTTCGTTCCAGGGTTGCGCCGTGAACTCGCGATTCCGATCCTATAGTCGTGTGTGGGTTTTTGCGAGTTGGACACCCCTGGCGATGGAGGTGTGTTGATTCAGTCCCGGCGGCAATAATGTAATTTGTTTGTTTTTGTAAGGCTTGCATCGCAGCTCCCACTTGAAACGGTCGCTTTGCTGCAGTTACATGTTTTTTCATTACTTTTTGTTATGCACTTCCGATGCAATTTAATTTCGAGAGGAAAGTTTTACGGTTCGATGTTACGTCAATCGGCAATGCGAAATTCTAAAAAAAATATCGAGATCTGCGTAAAAACTCACTATTTGTGTAACAAATGGTAACAAAAATATTAGGTTGAGTCATACAAAACTACTTTTATTTTGCTTTAAAAAATCACTACTTTTAAATATAACCTTCTCCAATCTTATTGTCATTTTATCGATTCCCTCCTCATAAAATTTGGTAGGTTTGAACTGAAAGAAAGTATCCAGAGCCTGATTGACTAGTTCATCATTATTGAAAGTTTTTCCATTAAAAAAAAAATCTAAAGAACAGAAAAGGTGGTAGTCCGTAGGAGCAAGATCTGGCGAGTAGGGTGGATGTGGCAAAACAGACCAGTTGAGCTCCAGAACTTTTTCTTGAGTCACTTTTGCCATGTGCGGTCTGGCATTATCGTGTAGCAGGATAACGCCTTTCCGATTGACTAGTGCAGGACGCTTTTCCAGTGGTTTTTCATGAACTCTTTACAGCTGCTGAACGTATGTATCGACAGTAATCGTTTCGTTGCACTTTATCACCTCGTGATGGATTATTCCATTGTCTATTGCAAACAATATTTTCATAGGTGATCCTATTGTTCTGTCCAAAAAAGGGTCGATTTTATGCCGTAAAAGGAGACTTGTGGCAATAGACATTCGGTCTGCCTTATTTTGGTCACTGAGATTATGTGGTACCCATATGCCAAACTTGCTGACTTTCCCCAAGTTTTTCAGGGGGCAGTAAACTGTAGATTGTGGAGTATAGAGTCTCTCTGCCAACTCCCTTGTCGTTTGACGTGGATTTTATTCTTATATCACATTTAAAAGGTCGACATTGATGACGGAAGGGCGACCCACCCTTGGTTCCTCTTCCAAAAACCAATTTCTAACTGCCCGATCGGTTATCAGGTTTTCACCGTATACACTGCATATCCTTTCGGCAGTCGTCCTAGCACTAGTGCCTTGTTTAAAACCCCAAAGCATCAGATGACGAATATGCACTTTTTGATTCATCATTTTAAGGGTTTGGAATAACACCACTGTAATGTCCACCACACTAAATAGTTGTCGAATGACTTACAGCTCACTTATTTATCTAGTGAAAACAAAAATACCCTTGTCGAGTTACTCACTTCAACTAAATTCAAACAATAGAAACTGTCTACCTGAATCGGAAGTTATTAATGACTCAACCCAATACATACAGTAAGTCTTCGAATTACGCGATTAATTGATTCCGAAGATTTTCGACACCACCTCTCCCCGATTTCCTAACTACCACTTTTTGGTTTGGTACCAGCTCTCATAAACAATTGATAGTAAAACTATTGTGTCAACCTTTTTCACTATTTACCATATTAAAATTGACTTATTAATAAACATGGTACCAATTTATCTTGGGAAACAATAAAGGCAAAAGCTACTGGACGCTTCGAGAAAATTTAAGTTGTAATTGCCCATACAAATCGCGTAAGTCAAGGATTGACTAATTCTATAAAACGCTTAAAGAATAATTATATAAAAATGTCAAGTGTTTAAGCTTTCTCATTGAATTCTGAACTTGCTCCATCAGACTTGCACATGTTAGGTATCTTGAGTACAATAATACGATGACAAAGATCTGCCACAAAAGAAAAATTAAGACAGCTGTTTTGTGATAATGGGCATTTAAAATTTAAGATATTATGCCGAAAGAAGATATATTTTTATATATTGTCCAAAAATTTATTCAAATAAACTCTAAGGCTGGATTGGGGAATATTTTTGGCTAATAAATCCATTTTTAGTAACTACCCTATTATATGAATAGGGTAGTAATTAAAAATGAAAACTATAATTAGTAATTATTTTTTTGGGTGCTCGTTTATTGTTATATTTTCCATTAAGCTATTAACCTAGAGCGCTATAAAAGGGACTGTCAAACTTGTTATAGAAAACCACGGTATAGTAGGCAGCGTTATAGGAAGGTTGACTGTATTCAATTTTAACGGTAGCTCTTTAATTATAAACACTTAATCACTAGCTTGTTTCAATAATTTCTCTTAAATTGTTTATAATACTTTCCCATTTTTTTTTAAATTGAGAAAACATGGGAAGGGGTGAGTTCAAAGTCAATAAATTCATCTTGTGAAAAACTGCCTAGAATTCAACATTTGGTATTAAAATGCGTTGTTGATAAAATTGTGTGTCCATGGGATTAGAGATTAATATTCAAGATGAAAATGAATTGATAGATGAGCTTAAACTTGGTAAAAAAAATAAAAATAAATATAGAATATAAAAGTACAGTAAATATATAAATAACAAAGTATAAAAAATAAATATATAACGAAAGTATATATGAACAAGTATCGTCATTAATTGCTCTGTTATATGAATTATAAAATCTCATATAACAGATCAACAAACTGGCGATACTTTACATCGAAAATATCAACGTGATTAGCCAAGTGGTTGGTAGAGTAAAACTCTGGTTATCGGAGAGCTTCCGAGAGCACCTGTCATCACATTATATTGACCTTCTTTTCTCGAGAGTTACATACCCCAGGCAACCCTAAATCAATGCACAGAGGTATAAGCTCGGCTAAAATCTAAACTCCCTCATCTTGAGAATTTCTTCTGGATTTTCTCTAGCCTGAATATATATTCGAAGCGTCAAATGGCGCCCAAACGATAGATCCTGATAAAAGTAACTCTCCGAACCAATGTATCGTATAGCAACTATATTACTAAGGTGCTATGTATGTAATGAGAATTTCTCAAGACAAAGCTTAACATACTTACATACCTCGTATACATGTGAATTTAATCAAAATTTAAAGTCGAACAGAATTCCCAGCTCTTTGATTTACGACTGTCTGGGAAGAGTTACGTTTCTAAGCATGTAATTAAAGGCTAGCAATTTGGACGGCACGCTCCTGCTTGTAGTTTACAACAATTTGTCATGGTAATGTAAGTTAATACTCAAGTAGTATGTGAGTTTTATAACCCATCAAATTCTGATGAGTAACTGTTTTAAAAAGTACAAACGAATCAACCTAGATTGCATTTTTCCGACAAACTAATCTTAACGATGTTACTTCAAAAATTAATAAAAATAATTAAGCTGTTTATTAATTAATTCGGAGAATGGACAATTAAAGTTTATGCTTATATCAAGATTTTATTTTGTAAATTGTAACTATGTATTCCTTAAAAGCACTCTATTTCTAGCTCCACAATGTTGCAAATGCATGATGCAAAAAAATAAGCGTGCATTTTTCCATACGAGGCATTCATTTGAGGTATTTGGCTCGCAGTGATACATTAGTGCGGTCCATAGCGCAGTAGACTACGGAGCACTTGGTGCAGTATAGTGAAGTTCGCTGTAGTGAAGTTCACTGCAGTCGTCCGAGGGATTGGAGCCCACCTGCATGCGGCCCATTAGCTGATGAACGCGTGGCGGTCCCGATCCATCCACTCTCACCCACTACACCCATTCCGACAGACCGCATTGCAATACTGCGAAAGAATTCCGACCAAAAACACAGTTAAAAAATAGGCATTAATAATTACTCGAGTTTTTTCGGGTAAGAGAAAGAGGGTTCCTCCAGCGCTGAATAGGCTCTAAATTATGCAATATTCAATATTGTAGAGGGAGGGGGCGGTGGCGCACAGCAGGGGCTTCGCCCCCACGAGCCCACTACAATGGCATGTCTGTTACCCTTGACATCGAGCATTAAGGAAATGTGCGCCAATTTCAATATTGACATCGACAATGGCGCCAGTATCGATTGCGGTGTATTATTAATGAATTTATTAATGCTGAAAAAATATGGCATTGGTAACATTTCTCGTTGTTAATGTTAGATCATCTGTTAGATGAAGATACGGGCAAGATACGCGATAAGCTAGGAAGATGCAAGTTTTCGGGGGGGTTGAGCGGAGGGGTGGCTGAGCAACAAGCTGCGGCTCGGCTATCGGTCCGAGGCCATCACCCTCCATTGAAGAGCTTCGTCAGACTTCTGCAAGTGCTTATCGGACACTTGCATCTGTCAGCGGCACGCCATCGACTGACGAAAGCCCTGAATAACTCGGCTTCGGACAGAACCTCCAAAAATAACATTTTACGACGAGATAACCACGCGCGTTGTCTACCTTCTTCCCTCGATAATCAATTCACCCCCTCCCTTGCTCTCGTCATCCAAACCTCGCTGATACGTTTGACATGACAGCAGGGCTGATCGCGCGGGAAGATACGCGGAAAAAACAATGTCAAAGCGGGTGGGGGAGGAAAAAGCGAGGATCCTGAAGGGGCGCAACGAAGGGATGAAAGAAAATGCTCGCATGCACACACGCCCCCGTAACATACAACAGGAAAAATGATGGAAATCATAAACAAATTTACATTGCGTCACAATTTCCAAAATAAATCACGAAACAATCGTGATACGTTTCGAAAATGGCAAAATGGCGTGATGATGCACGAAATCCATATATATAAATATTATATATAAAAAAAAAACACATACTCTTCGTAAGGCGAAATATTATCATTTCCAGTTTTTCCGTCCGGGGTGAAATCTATTATGGCGGCGGTTAATGGTTTTATAAGTACGGCCCATCAATACCCGGATATTTTGTCGATTGTCATAGGAATATAATCAATTTCGCATCAAAGGAATAATCAAAATGCTGTTAAAAACGACCATATCTCCGGCATTAATCTACAGCCACATAATTTCCTACCAATATTACGTTTTTTATGCCACTACTGGTGGGGCGTCGGTGGAGACGTCGGCGGGGTGGTCGTAAGAAATTATTCCATACGAAAAAATAAACGTTTTTTTTTTTGTTTATTCTCTCAGCATCTCCGACAACAATACAATACACTGAATCCGCAATAAATATGTACATATTAATTAATTATAATAATTTAATTAATTCTGTAAATCGGTGCGGAATCGCATTGAATCATTGACGTTGTTTATTGGCAATTAAACCAATCACGCGCGCAAGATCGCATCTCTAGCACAATGGCGGAATGGTTTTTATTTGGTTTTTATTCAGAAATAAACGTCTCATTTATTAGTCGTATAATATATATTTTTTTCTCACGAATCGTAATAACGACCATTGCGTTACATTGCGCAGAAGTAATAATACGGGCAGATGCCATAAAAATTAAGCGGGCGTAATCGCTTACAGATTTCCGATATTGACAGCGGATATGGGAATCGAAGCAATAGAAAAAAAATGTCGTACATTATAAAAAGAGAGGGAATTAATAGTTACAATGATCATTATTTGACATTTAAATACTATTGCTATTAAATAATAATAAACTAATAAATTATTATTTAAAGTACTAGGAGTAAAAAAACGAAAACGAAATTAATTCGATTATTATAAATGTATATAAAAATAATCTAAGATGTTTCAATTCTCGTTTTACACTGTTATTAAATAGCAATCAATTTTTTTACTATATGACATATTATCACACAATTACAATAACAAAAATAACTTTTATCTTGTTAATGTATTGAGTTTGCCCGAAAGTTTTTTCAAGATCATGTTAGAGCAAAATCCTTTTTTGACATCGGAGATCTTTTATAGACGTTTGGTTACTTTAAATATATAGAAAAAAAAATGAGAATATGACACTTCCTGCTATACTACGGTTTTCTATCAACAAGATCAACAGTCCCTCTTATAACGCTCCCTCCTAGAACGTAAGTTTTCCATGTCAAACTACATATTTCAACTATTCTACAAATTTATGCAAATCTATGTACAAACTCTGGCTAAATTGTAGAATTTTCTCATTCAAAATACACAATCTAGGACATTTATCATTTGTTAGCAAGTTAGAAAGTAAGTAAAAAGAATCATAGGATTATATATTTTTAAGTTTTTTCTGATATTCGACTTCCGAGGCTTGAAAAAATAAATAAAACTCTTTCAGGATTAAAACGCAGAATGTATATACATATATAAAAATATGCGTATATTTAAAAATATACTGAACCCTCCTATAACGCTCCCTGTTATACCACAGTTTTCTATAACGAGTTCGAGAGTTCCTCCTATAGCGCTCACGACGCGTTTGACATCAAAATTTAACACGTACTATAATAGAACAAGGTAATTTAAAAAATGCGAATAAAAAAATAATCGATGTATGGATTTCGCGTAATATACAAAATAAAGTTTCTATATAATTTTATAATAAGTTTATATAATTTCTTCAGAAATAATAAAAAAAAACCTAATTTAACTACGTTTTAATTTATTCCATATTTTTTTAATGTTGAAACTCATTTATCATTTGAAGTAATTAATGATATTGCAGTGATACTGAAGCAAAATATATTTCGGATTCAATCTTATAGAAAACTACGTCAATTAATATATTTATAACCCATAAAATAAATCATAAGCACTCAGTTCAGTTGGCCCTCTTCCGGACTTCCGGATTTACTAATCATCCATTAAATGGAACTGCTCTAAAGAGGCGCGCCGTGCATGTGGCCAGATTGTGCGGCGCACACAGGCGCCGGAAGATTAGGAGCTCCCAGAGGCGCTAAGATGAGAAAAATTGAAAAATAATAATAAATTCTATTAAAATTGAAAAAACGATTCAAATTTTCTAATGCTTTTTTCACAAAATGTTTTTCTTATTGTAGAAGGGGGTCTCCTATGAGCCCTAATTAAAGTTCTGCACACAGGCGCCGGATACTGTCGGGGCACCACTGCTGTGAAAGTAAAAAACTGGTACTCGAGATCAATATTACTAAAACCTATAGTTGATAGATAATAAAAATAATCACTAAATGCACAAACGTTGTCTGTCCTAAAAGTCAAAAAAGACCGATTTTCTACTACATATCTTAAAGGGATTCTTCGATACTTTGGACATCTTCATCAGAAGAAACGATAGCATAGAGAAGCTCGGTGCTCCACCGTAATAGCTGCAATGCGAGATGCGGAATGCAGAGTATTCTGGGTAGCCAAAATCAAGAAGATTCAGAACAAGAATAGTTTTGATCCTGAGACATGAGGGTGCCTATCCAAGAAGAACTCATGTTTCAAAGATATACGAGTCTTATGATACCGATTGAGTAAAAAAATGTTACCACCAAAATATCACCATTAAATTAATATTTATTATTTATTTGACGATGAATTTATGGCATTACATTGGCTTCCGATGGGCTACTCCACCATATAAAGGTTCAATAAAAAATTTAAAGATGCGAGGGTGGTGGGTTTTATAAGTCACAATCACCCCCTGGTCGGTATCATAAAGAATTACTAGGATAACTGTACACTGAGTTAGCTCTTCGTTCTGAATCCATCTAATTATTATCTGAGTTCAATGTCGATTAGTTAAAAATATCATATTTATTTTTATTACCCTAGATAATGATTGATAGTTTCATTAATCGTTGAACGATTCCATCAATCTCGGCCATTTTCCAGCGTACACGAAACAAGGTCACCGTTCCAAAGGTCAGCAGCGGGCGTCCCAATTCCCAGAATATCGACGCCCTTAGCCCCAGTGCTACCGGAGGCGCTATGGTGAAAGAAGCAATCGACCCATTCAATCCGCAGAATACTGCAGTGGCATGTAAAAAACGGAATAAGTCCAAGCAATCATGGCGAGGGATCTGTTACGTACGGCGATATCATTTTAATCTGCAGGGGGTGGGGGTGGGCGGTAGGGCGACCCCTCGGCTACCCGTCGACCCGATCCCACCACCACCACAACCATAAAACCGGCAGTTGTTCTAAAACTGAGAAACGAATTAAACCCATCTACTATTTCGAGAGAATAAAATAATCGTCGCGAAAATATTTAATAAAATTATATTTTTTTTAACGTTTTATGAAATTAAATAATAAAAAATATAATCGCGAGCCGCATGTTGATAAACATAAGATTTCGGGAACAATCTCCATCGCAGAGACACGAGACGGATGAACGCCGCCAAATGAAATTCTTTGCGGTCGCAAAAAAATGCCCAGATTAGATTTTTTTTTCATGTACTTGCCGAAATATGTCGGGGGCGAAACGTTTTGTTCCGAATCCGGTGACGTTTTCGCATTGCGAAAATATAAAATACTCGCATATTTTAATTGCTGATGATATCTGTGGACATTTTTCGTGCGGTGTCCATCGTAATTCGCCGCGAGCCTCACAGGGAACAGTTTAAAAAAATGTATATGACGATGAGGAATAATAAAAACAGAGCCATTCTTATTCCAGCAATCAATGGGCTTTGCTCACCCGAGAGGTAGCATTTTTATTTATCAGCGCCGTTCGGAAGACACAACAACGTCGGCAAAAGCAAAAGCAAAATGAGGAGAAAGAGAGAAGGAAGCAAGAGAAAAAGAGGACGTACGAAAAAGTCTCCACAATAGTTAATCCAAAACTCTATTAGAGCGTCCCATTGAAACGACGCCCGAACTAAATCCGACGCCGGCGTCCTGATTTATTTTTCTTCCCATTTTTTTGCCCCACGACAAGAAGGGGAAGCCGGTCGGAATTGGACAGCCTTACTAATGAAACCGGTAAACCGCTAGATTCATTTCGCAGCCCCTTGCTCCAACCCCCACCGATGCTGTGGGGGTGAGTTTTTTTTTTTATATATACCGCAGGGTTTGGCCATTGTGGTTGCATTCACTGCTCCTCGAGTAGGCTTAGCACACTGTTCTACTTATTAAAAAAAATATTGACCATAATTTAAATAATTATTTAGCGGAGTGAATGATTTATCAAGAAGTTTTACGATTTTTTTAAGAGAATACTAATAAAGCATTGTTCGAGTCACAATGCTTATTTACCATTTTTATATATAAATTATCATAACAGATGTTTTAATTATGTTTTTTTTTATTCTTCTTGGACGTTGACGGTGTTGAAATTGAGGCAACAAGTAATATTTTCCCGCGCAATAAAACTGCACGGGCCGCGAGCCCTCCGCGCGGTCCGCCGAGGGTTAAGGGTGAGGTGGGGTCCTCAAAGGTCTGTAGGATGGAGCCGGGGGTGGGGGCGGCTCGGAGGCCCTCACCTGGCTGCTGATTGGCTGCACAAAAGGTCACGTGTGCCCGTTCTACTGCCGATCAATGGGCAGCCCATGAGCCTACAACCTAATCTCATATATTTTCAATAGGAAATACGGTCAACATTTTCACCGACGAGGACAAAAACTGAAAAAAAATGCACGGAAATAAAAAGAGAAAATATTTTTCCTGAATTATCAGAGAGAAAAATCGTCACGTGAATTAAATTGTATATTTTTTTCCCTCGGAAAGCATTTTTTTTTTTTAGATTATGCGTATCTGGAAAGTCATTTGTATGATTTTATATGTTTTGCAATACTCTGCCACGATCAAACTCTTCATCTTGCGTAAACACTCGTCCGACATGATGTCGATTTAATGTTTAATATATAATTTAAATCTATATTTAATCTTAAGATTATTGCGATTATTTGTTACAATTGCTTTTTTCTCAGATTATTTATTTAATCAATGCTTTCGATTCCTTTTGTAGTGAAACAGGACAATTTTCATTCAGAATCATTAAAAAAGAGTTTCCAGCATCAAAAACATATCTTTATGGTTTATGAATAATATATAATAATATATAATTTTATTCGTTATTAAAATTAATTAAGTTCTCAATGGGGTCAAGATCTGACAAATTCTCTGACAACTGCGAGGTCGAAATCCCATGTTGGCTTAAAATTATTTTTATTTGATGAGTTTTTTATTATAATTTTCTTAGCACGGAGTACTGTCATCTTGAAAATTATGTTATTTGTCCTGGAAAGATGGTTTTCGATTGATGATAGAAGATGGGTTTCTAGACCGCAGAGTTAACTGTTTCGTTTATGTATGATAATTCTTTAATTCCAAAATATGAAAAGTATCCCTAAATTATTCGACAATCCTTCAAAGGTAGTCTTGGTAAATCCGCTCTCCAGATCTATGCCCAAGAAACTGGATTCCATCTGATCCAAACAAATTAAATTTGCTTTCATGAAGAATATGACTTTTGGCATAATCAATATATATTAGACTCAAATCATCATCATCATTATTTTCCAGCCACAAGGCTCTCACTTGCTGAGGGCATGGGCCTTACCAAACTCTCG